>JBBMJM010113962.1:0-15576 GCA_037832705.1 Centriscus cristatus
GGGGGGGCGTGGGGAGAGAGAGAGAGAGAGAGAGAGAGAGAGAGAGAGAGAGAGAGAGAGAGAGAGAGAGAGAGAGACATGCTTCCAAAGCGTGATCAGCTCCTGCCAGAGGACCACACCGATTCCCGACCAGCTCCGTGACCCACTTCTCCTCAACGGACCACTGAACGCGTCTCTCTGCACAACCCCGGTTCATCGGTTCACACTTGTTCCTGTCGTGGATGATCGGAAGAAGCGTGGATGGTTATGTAAGTTTCACTCCCGGGGAGTTCAGATCTAAATCACTTCACGTTCTTTTCCTTAAAAAAAAAAGAAAAAAAAATAACACCGTTGTGCAAACACCTTTAAACTCTTAATGATTTGAGTTCCTGTGAAATGTTGTCTTTGACCACGTGGGCTGAACTGAACTAAACACACACGTTATTCGGATCTTTTAATCGAATACGAGTCCAATTAGGCAAAAGTCACGTTCTCAAGTTGAAATTCTCATAAAACGTCAAATTGTGTCACTTGTGACTACATGTCTGCAATGGACACATGACACATGACCCGTTTGTTCACGTGTAATAATGAGCTCTGCAGCCGTACACGTCCGGTTATAATGACTTATTTCTCGTTCAGCAGTTCTATATTGGTCTTGTGGCGCACACATGAACAGAGTCTTGATTCTCGGTTTCCTGTTGAAGGTGATTGATCACGAAAAGAACTTCCCTCTGGGATTAGTTACCAGAGCTGCTGTTCGCTGGGTGAGAACAGATTTACCTGCAGAAATCCAGTGGCGCTTGTTGCGCTCAGGAAGGAGACATGTGGGGGAGGAGTCCACTGAGGGATCATCCAGGTGGATGAATCATTCACCCCGCAGGGGCGCACAACCTCCCAATGAGTCTTATTCCTCCGGTGGTTTACGCATTCGGTTGCAGCCCCACATGTTGTTTTCTTCTGGGGGAATTCGTTCTTATAGGAGCCGTTCAAGTACCTGCTGTAGATTTACACCGGCAACACGAGAGAAAATGAAACCTGCAGGAATGTGACCCATCAACATGCAGCACGGGACCGCAGCCATCGTTATTTTTACAAATCCGATTACAATGCAGGTTTTGAACATGCCTTATTTTCATTCCAAAATAGTAAATACATCCGTCAAGCGTTTTCCTTTACCTTTTAAGAAAATTGTAAACAAAATGAAATCGTGTCTGAGCAGCATTAATGCTAAAATACTAAACAGCATTGCATCCACTGAAAACATCAGGAAATAAAGTACATTCAATACCAGCTGCTTAAAATCTGTAAATATCCCTGAGAAATGAACTGTGAAATGAACATGTAAGTGCATCCCCCGTGGTGCTCTGTACATACGAGCAGCAGAGGTTAACGGCTGCTCCGAAAGAAAAAAGTTTGGTGACACTCTTCACGTCAGCTTCTTTTTCGCCAACGTGACCGGTGTCTCTGTCGGTGCTGCTGGCAAAGAACTAATGCTGCTTGTAGCAACATTATTTAGCACAGGCTGTGTCGGGTGTTGACAACCTCAGTGCCGTTTTTTTTCAAGGTTTCATGGGCTGCGAATGTAAGAGTACGCGCAATTAAGTATGTCATTGACCCCAAAGACTCGGCGATGTGTTACAGTGCGAGCAAGTCCAAGAACCAACAAGCAGAACCGAAAGTACTTTTTTTTTTTTGCCCCAGTTGTTCTATATCAAATAATGTAGTTATTAAACATTTTCTCCATGAAATTATTGCATGGTCTATAAAATGGTGTAAAATGCATTTCACCTTTGTGTTTTGTCCACAAACCATTGATCCAATTTACTATCAGCAGGACAGCAAAGAAACAAGAAAATAGTCACATTTGAACAGCATTGATTCATTGGTGCAGCACGAGTGGCGAATGCATCACGGGTGTTGGTGCTGATGGAAGCGCTCTGATTTAAAACTGTCCTCATGAAACACGAGTGTTTCCAATGGTTCTAGTTCCTTTCAGATTCAGTCTGAAGCTGAAAAGGAACGTTGACACGAGTTGCACAGAATCGTTGCTGCAGGCTGCTGATTGGATATTAAGGAATGCGCCGTCAAACCGAACAATGGACACAATGTATAAACTGCACGACCCAATCTGAGCTGGAGGGGCCATAACGTACATGACAGACGAGGAATGCAGCTCACAGCGAGAGACCCTGAGGAGCCGAACCCCCTTAACACACACTCATACCCTTTGGGAAGTGAACAATCCCCTCTAGCAACACGGTCACTAATCTCCAGCCACCAGACTCAACTTTGATGTGGAACCCACCCACCCCCTGTTCTGCCATGCCCCCTTTCTGTGGGCCCCTCACTCTCTGCCCTCCATCCCTCCTTCGTTCCTCTGATACATTCTTGTTGCTCTCTCTCTTGGAAGAGCTGAAACATGTCTTTACAGAGACGCAGAGGGGTTTCTGGGTGCTGCCACTGCTGAACTAGTATGGACTCTAAGTGATGATTTACTGTTAAATGATTTGGGTTGAGGACTTGACGATGGACTGATGTTACCGTTCATTCGGAGGGACGTCCCCTCACTGACTGATGCGTGTTGATCTCAGTCATAAAGCTTCTTCCTGCCCACTTTGACACACAGTGTTTCACTACTCCACTTTCAGTGTCAGTCACAAATCACTTTTTTCACCTTAAACTGTGAATTCAAAGATGACAGCTGCTGGTGTCAATGGGTTCAGTGAGGTTGGAGAGACGCTGCAGCTTTGGGACGACCTCTGCACCCCTATTATGTGAATATTATTCAATTGTGGTCATTGTTGTTCTCTATGAAATGAGAGAAAAATAAAAGGCTCGTTTGGTCAAATGATGTTGACCTCAATGATTACACCACATTCTTTTTTTGAACACGTCTTATATAATGCCCATGATCTGTTCCAGAAAGCAGCTTGAGTGAAAATGTTGAGTTTGTTGATTCTGAAATGAGAAAAAAATGACTCCTTATTTCACAGTTAGTAATAAATGGAATTGAACCCAGCCATTGAAACTTAAAGACATTTGGTTTGATTTATGTCAATTTGCAGGAAAACAAAAAACAAAACTGAAAAATCAGCATTTTCCTTCAACTCAGGATTTTCACTTAACCTGCTTTCTGGCACCTGAACTCCTGCGAACACAGCACCTCCTTATTTCAAAGTAATAAACCAATTGTCGAGTCACCCCCATCAGTTTTACAACGACAGATTTCAGAACTGAGGCCGAGGTTTGACTGTTTGTTTGTCTGATTGTTTTTAGGTTTGAAAAGGAGTCAGGACAACCACTGGACCAGTCCGCTGGGACTGGGATACCTTCCAATACATACTCTGCTGCTATCATGGAAGAGAGCAACAACAAGACAGCCACTGTGAGTCTCACACACAACACACACAGGCAGACATCTGGACATCCACCAGCACCTCATTTCATTTGAACCCTCAAACATCTTCTATGGGGACTAACTGTAAATCCATCATTCAGAATGTCAGTACACCGATGTCACAGCATTTGCATCCGGAGGCCACAGCGGCTTCCTTTGTGTCATAAGTTCAAACTGCAACAGTCACACAAGCACTCGCTCAAACAAACACACCCAGGACCCTCGTGATGAACCAGCTGGGATGTGTCGATGCTGAGGCAGATGCCCGAGCAAGAGTATGCCAGCGTGTTATGTGAGTCGAATTGAGAATGCATGTTGGGTACGAGGGTGTACGTACACACACACACACACACACAGGTGTGGAAGGAAAGAAAGGATTCATACGGTCTCCGTGCAACCATCTATTCTCACTCTTACTTCCTGTCTCACTTAAAGATTTTTATGCTCAGGGTCACACACATACACACACATCAGGGGGCTTCTGTTGTCAGTTACTGCTTGTTCCTCTTTCTGTAGTATCATATATCATTCTGTCTGAGGGACACTTCCTCCCCTTCCTCCCCTTTGTGGTGTTTGTTCATTTATTCCATCAAGTCCTTATTTTCAACGTTTCTTCCCTTTAAGTCTAAAGTCTTAAGTAAGACTTTCAAGTGTCCAATTTTTAACAGTGTTTCTATGAAACTGAATATTCAGCCTCATGCGTTGTGACAAATGGCAAAAATACCCACTTTTCATCATAGATGTTTGTAATGAAGTCAAAAGCACAGAGAAGTCAACGTCCCATGTCCTCCAGATGTGTTTGGAAAAGTCATTATTTACTTTGGGAAGTTTTTAGCTTCTGGGTGTTTTGGGTCACATAAATTCGGTCTGGGGCATAAGAAGACAGGTCTCAGAACACACATTCCTTGTTTCAGAAGCTTGATGCCAGAAGGAAAACAAAACTGTTTGACCAGTGGAAATGGTTGGTTGGTGCTAAATCTAACCTGCTCACCTTTGAGTGCTTCTTTTAAACTAAAACTGTCCTTTTTGTCTGTTAGCTTTAAAGAACACCAGCAAACCAGTAACACACAGACACACACAGATAGTCCCCCCAGGAATCTGCAAGTCCTCCCACATCAACTGTATGACAAACTAATTGGTCACATGACTTTCTGGACGTTTGAGTTTGTACTTTGTGAACACAAACGGGACCAAATAAAAAATTGTAACAATGTGTCATTCTCGATACAATGAGTTCAACCATAGTTTGGTGAAATGTGTTACACCTTTATTCATTCATTCATTTTGGATGTTTGTTTTAATGCCCGTGGAAAATCCACTTTCAAGCTGTGGAATCAACACCTTCTTTTCTGCACATTCCTGGGGGGGATGACATAGAACGGCAACTTTTACAATCGTACTAATTGACTATTTTACCCATTATTTCAAAGTTTCATTGAGTGATTGGATAAAAATATGTATAGATGTACACCAGCTATGACGTGGTTTCAACTGATAATGGACAGTGTGTACACATGAATTAATATGGTCTGGCTCTTAATTACCAAGGAATTCTTAACACACCGTTCAATTCGAGAAACAAACAACCCAGAAATAATATGTTTGACAAACCATAGAATATATTCAGTTTGATGAATGAGTTGCTTAACTGCGGTCTCTCTCTCTCTCTCTCACACACACACACAGGCGCGCACACACACACACACACACACACACACACACCTCTGTGACATGTTCCAGCGAGCAAAGACTTGCAGTCTGTCCACAAAGTAGTTGGACGAACACTTCCCATGCACGCCGGACACACAGCAGACACGCTGCTGCATTCCCCAAGGTTTTAAGCTGATGCAACATCATTGACTGTTTCTTTCTGTCGTAAACGTCCCAGAACGGTGCTTTCACTGTCCAGCTGCAGATCGCACGTCAAGGTTATTAACACTTATCCCCCCCCCTTCATTTCCCTGATGGTAACATTAGCATCCTTTGCGTCATGTTATGGTATGGTAAGAAGTTTCCGCTGGAAATGATCCCAGCTCGGTCGTTTTGGGCCGTCTGCTCTCCTCTGCTGTTTATTTCATTCCGCCCTGGTTGGACTTCACGCTGCCTTTGCTACGATTTGTCAGTGTGTGCTGATTACCTGTCACATGTTGCTTCTTCTGTTTCTTCATCTTCTCGTGTGTGCAGCAGTTTGCATCTATTTTGGGGCGTTAGCGCCACCTGGTCCCATGAGCAAAAACACTGTTGTCTCGATTCTCGATTTTTCATAATTTTGTTATTCGAGTTACTTTGCTTTACACATGCACACACACACACGCACACACACACACTAAGAAACTGGTGACACAGGTGCAGTTTGCGGCACGTGGACAGGCCTGAAAACAGTCTCTTTCCGCATCACTAGAGGTGAAGGAAAGGTCCCATGAAAGGCTGCAGGGTGTGTTTCCATAGCGATGGCACTCAGTTCTGTTCGGACTTGAATTTGCAACATAGCAAAGTTTTGATTCCCCCTAATCCTCCCTGCTACCACCCCCCGCCGTCCGCTCTGTTTTACAACCACAAACGGTTATAAAACCGGGAAGTGGTGCGTTCAAGATGGTCGAGACAGTAACAGTCAGACTGAATAAGTTTGGGTTAAGGACAGAACATGGTAGGTGGGGTCATCGTTTAACGTGTCTGTGCTGTGGGAGCGTTACTGGGACTGTGTCTCCTTGACATGATGCTGTAATTTAGCTGCCGCAC
Source organism: Centriscus cristatus (assembly GCA_037832705.1). NCBI lineage: Eukaryota > Metazoa > Chordata > Actinopteri > Syngnathiformes > Centriscidae > Centriscus > Centriscus cristatus. Next base: position 6,119 of record JBBMJM010113962.1, read on the forward strand.
ACATCCTGGTCTCCTTCCCTTCACCTCACTACAGCTTTCCAATTTCTGTTTTTACTTTCTCTCTTACGAGCTCTTTCCCTCTGCCTCTCTTTTTCTGTCCAAAACAAAACCCGATCACCGCCGGCTTTGTATGCGTTAAGGAGGGGGCCTCTGTGAGCATCCAGAGAAAAAGGTTTTGTTGCGACAAATTCTTGGGGAGTAAATTCAGAAACCACAAAGCTGCTGAATGGCACATTAAACACACACAATTGCTTTTAGTGAGAGAATCTCCTTCGATGTGTAAATCTCACAACTTGTGTTGAGAACGTCTCAGGACATTTACTGCTTCCTCCTTTCTCACTCATTGCATCATGAAGGGATTGCACCATGAAATGTGCATTGCCTGCATCCTCTAATTTCAGTCAGGGACAGACAGGTTTGTTAGATCTTCAGGTAACTGGTTAAACCCTCGTCATTATTCTCCATGAATCTGTCTTTGGGAATCTCCATCACTCCTCCTCTTTGGCTGCTGCCAGTGAAGCATTAAAGTAGCACAAATGATCCTTCTGCCTCTCGCTACCGTTTCTGTCTCTTATGCAGTAAACAGTTAGGTGTCCACAGCGTACTTCTTCTGAGCCGGCCCGTTGAATCAAGTGTGAGGAACTCTCCCGTGCACACGGTTCACTTCATGACGGCGTAAAAGTTTGACCTGTGCAGATTTCACCCACTGATGTCACACACGCATTTCACAACATTGCCCTGAAGCGCTCTGACAGACCTGTCAAAACATCTTAGCGAGGCCTGAATGGCCAGAAATGAATGTCTGGGGGGGATAACATTTGAATGGGACAGCTCAAGGTCGTTGTTGCCGGAGGGTGTGTGTGTGTGTGTGTGTGTGTGTGAGTGGGCGGGAATCTCTGTGTTTCAGTAAATGGTTTGAAAAGGAAAATCAATAATACATGAAGTTATCAATTAAGTAGTAAAAAATATGAATCAATACAACAACAATAACAATGAAAGTATAATGATTGAAAATAACTTCCATTGATTTCTTTCAAGTAGACGTATGCATGTACAATAGACAGAAAAGAATAGAATAAAAAAACAAATAGGCTATTAACTGCAAGCCTACACCAGGGCTATCACTGTAACCATGGTAACAGCTGTCATGTCACATTACTACAGTCTGAAAACATGAACCGTGTAAGGCTCCAAATCCAACCATATATTCCTGATGCCAGATATGATTTGTAATATATGACACAAAGAGATTCTTCCCTTCTTTCATATGGTTTTGGCGTCAGTAGTAGCTCATATAAAAGTGATGTTCCGGCCATGCTGGACAGACAATCCTTAGTCAAACGTGATTCCAGTCCGGTTAGAAACCATCAACAGTGTTTGATTGAACCTCTGACAGACGTCAGACACCCGTCTCCTGTCTGATGATTGATGTCTCTACACGTTTCCAGTGCTCAGCACATGTGCCTTTGAAAGTCTGATATGCCAAATCTGGAAATGATCCAAGCGTTCTTCTCGAAACAAGTGACCTAGTTAGAAAGTTGTCATGAGGATTCATTCAACGCATTTTCAGTGTGAATTCAACAAGTCCCTGTGGATCCTTGTTGGCTCCGTTCTGATGTTGTCATGTATGTACGTTTGTGTTTAAGAAATTACACAAACATTGTGATACTTTAATAGCTCCGCGTGGTTTAATAGCTCACGGCCTGTGTGTTACCTGGTGTGTGTGCGTGCGTGTGTGTGTGTGTGTGTGCGTGCGTGTGTGCGTGTGTGTGTGTGTGTGTGTGTGTGTGGAGGGGGGGACTGGTGATGGTAACTCTCTGTCTCAGAGTGGTGATGTCAGCTCTCTGTCATGTGCTGAGTGTGGTATCATCAAACACTGTCATGAATTCACACTAATATCTCCATCTTGGTGGCTGTGAGGAGAAGGTGTGGTTTCACTTCCAGTCAACACTGAACATCAACATCTTATGATGTCATACCAGCATGTTGAACGCATCTGCGATTTCCTCATGAAAATGTTGGCGCTGGACAAACCAGCCCTTCACGCCTGCAGAAGATAAGGGCTTTTATCGGCTTGTAAACACTTCAGTTTGTCCGCAGACGTTTAGGGGCAGAGCTGTAACATGAAATTAATCGTTGCTCACTACATCTTTCATTTTTCTTACCCTCATCTATTTCTTTTGGTCTATTTATTGGTTATCTGCAATGAGAAGCGATAAGTTATCGGTTGTCTGTATCAGTCAGTTATCATGCAACATATTGATTTCTCTCCAGAGAAATGATGCATTGTAAATCTTCTTCGATTCCTTCAGTGTGCGTTCCTAATCTTGTGTTTTTGCTGACATCGTCATCATGGTGTAGGATGAAGACAATATTTCTGTCTCTCAGGCGGTGGTGAACGGAGACAAGCCTCCAGCTGAGGGTCTCTCCGAGAACGACAGCGGTGTGGAGCTGACCAATGAGAACAGCCCATTGACAGCGGCCGAACCCCCCTCCCCCTTCAGCCCCAAACAGAACGGAGATGCCGCGTCGCCTCAAGGTCACTTTTACTCAAGTTTCAGGGTCTACGACAGCTGTCATCTCTTCCTCCCAGTGCTTGGGTTTTGTTCTGTCCATAGTTGGATCTGGTCCCAGTAGACAAATCGTTGGAAAGACAGTTGCAGGTCATCGTAGTTATTATTTTATCTAACTGTGTCTTATGTTATTGACTTGTTGTACTATTCTTTGCTTAAATAGGATGTTACTTGTGTAGATGAGACACCTCTGGAGAAGAACCTGTGCATAGTATTACCAACAAAAATAGAATTTGTTTAGAATACAGTGTACCACATGTCGCACCAAAAGATAAATCATTTGAAAGCTCATGTGTTTCTCGGGGGGGGGGGGGACCAGAGCATCAACCCACAAACCTGCCCACATTTCCATGTCATCGTTTGTCAGTTCTCAGTGACAAAACGTTTTCTTCTCTGCCATCTGTCCTACGCTCTGTGCTCCCTGCGTGTCCTCAGATGATAATCAGTGTTTGGGGGGAAGCAGGAAGCGAGGCAGGAAACGGTCCGAGGAGGAGGAGGACAGCACATGGGACTCATACAGCGAGGTGGGGCTTTCATGGGAGTGTGTCCGCAACGTTTGCTCTGTGTCTTTGTGGTGTTTAAAAGTGATATTTTTATCATTTTGTGTCTGCAGGAGAAGTCCTCAGGATCGTCTCAACTGGGTTTGAGACAGAGACCTCGGCCTAGAACCATCTTCCAAGCTGGCCTGACACCACAAGCACATGCCAAACCCCGCAGGCAGAGCCGCAAACAGGAGCACATCATGTTCACGGTAAACTGTCAACCGGACCCCGCTGAGATCACCTGCATCCATGAATCACTTCCTGGCACGTTTTCTTTGTCCTCTGCTGATGGAAACTCATCATTTAACATCCAAACAATTGTGTGTCTCTGTCTGGCGGCAGCAGTGTGCCAAAGCCCCTCGGGCAGCAGCGTCAGGTGGGGTCCCTGAGGCCCCACGTCTGGAGCTGATGGAACAGGACTCCAAGGACTCAGCTCAAAGCAGCAGCACGTCGTTGAGTGCAGAGACCCAGCCGGAGTACAACGTAAGAGGAGCCTCCAAGAGATTAACGGCCGTTGGATGCAGGTCATGCAGGAAAGGGGAAGTTTGGCAGCGGTAGAAAGAGGATAAGGGTGACTCCCTCCGCAGAGCGGAGCCTCCTCCACCTGGCCCTGTGGCCCTGTGTTAGCGCAGGTGCTCCGTATCAATAGTTTCTTTCAGGTCATGACGACCACCACTCTGCACAGTCGGGCCTCTGTGTGTATGTGTGTCCCAAGATTAAATACACACACGATGTGCATCCATTCAAGTTCTGAGCTTGTCTCCACACGTCTGCGGTTTCGGAGGATGTGTGCTGAAGGGTGTAAGTTGTTTGTGTGTGTTTTCACTGAATCCCGGCTGAGCTCAGTGGAGCATGTAGCATCCTATACAGGGACCCGATTCTGTTACAAAGCCTAATGGGTTTGGAATCATGAGGCGGTCTGAGGGATCTCGAATGTGCACTTCTCCTAAAACCAGTGCACACAAAAACAAAAACCGCTCCATTATGGTATTATCAGTAACACAGGGGAGCTGCTGGAACACCTTTGTGCAAAAAAGCGTAAAGGCAACAGCTGAACAAATGAGGGAAACAGCATTTTTCAGGAAGTTGTGGACTGATGACACTATATTTTTTAAGCTTTAAAGACCTTTGAGTTGAGTCACCTCATTTAAAGGTCAAAGGTCCTAAAATAAGACATGACGTTCTTCTCCTTTCCTGCTTTAGTCTTTCTACAGAGTCGTGACACCTACATTTTTCTTTGCTTTTCTTATGCGTGTGAGAAATGTTTCCTGTTTGGGTTGATATGTCTGTTGACAGTTAGCTGCTAAATTATTCCACAACTTTTTTGGTAATTGACCTGAAAAGATCTGAATATTGTCTGATTCAATCTTTGTATACTGTTTGTGGTGTTTAAAGACCCAACAAACAATTAAGGTAGAAAATGTTCTTGGCAAGAGTATTATATTAAATCAGTTCCAGTAGTTATTCATGTTTTGTTCCAAAGCCGACATGGTGGCGTGGTGGTTGCCTCATAGCACCGGGGGTCCTAGTACGCTTCCTTTGCTTTGTTCCTTTTTGTGAGGAGTGTGCATGCGTGGGTTCTCTCCTGGTTCTCAGACTTCCTCCCAGCTTCACTCTAAATCGTCTGTAGTGTGAATGTGTGCCTGAGTGGTTGTCTGTTCGTGACTCGTCTCAGCTATAGCGTGACCTGCGACACAGAACCAGAGTCAGTGGTGGGACACGTGACCCTAGTGACCCTATCCTCTGTCTCTCCAACATTCCCTGCCTCTTACGCTCAGGACAACAAGGGTTTTGGCATCGGTGAGCTGGTATGGGGAAAGATCAAGGGCTTCTCCTGGTGGCCCGGCATCGTGGTGACGTGGCGTGCAACTGGCAAACGGCAGGCCAGCCATGGCATGAGGTGGCTACAGTGGTTTGGAGACGGAAAGTTCTCTGAGGTGAGGAGGCAGAGAAGAACCTGGGGGGGGGCAGGGAGGTGACAATGTCTCCTGTTTCATGCCTTCCTGTTTTCCACCTTCTTCCTATGATGACAGGTTTCAGCGGACAAACTCGACTCTATCACGGCCTTCCCAAAGTTCTTCAGCCAGGCGTCCTACACCAAGTTGGCCTCCTACCGCAGGGCTATTTTCCAAGCTCTGGAGGTGAGTGTCAGCGAATGTTTCCAGGCTACAGTAACAGTATTGATGCTGTTACAAATGTTACAATACACCGACAAGGAACGAGTCACTCAGACACACTGTGACTAGTTTTCTGTCATCAAATGTTTTCAAGCTGAAGTTCTGAATTGTTATAAAAATAGTACTGAACTACAGCAGTATGTGTGACGGTTAATGACACAGACACTCGGAAACTTTGAAGCTGTGTGTGTGTGTGTGTGAGTGTGTTCTTGGCAACGTGTCATCGGCTGATTGTGTTTCAGATCGGAGGTCATCTGTAAAACCATGCTGCTGCTTGTTTCTTTGCCAAGAACACACTCGTTCATTGGCAGTGCATTTATGTGTGTGTTTGCTTTACTTAGCTACTGCTACACACACACACACACACACACACACACACAGGTCCAGGAGTCTCTCCGACTGTCACTGTAGAGGCGTGTTGGGATGCGTCCTGAGTGATCTGATCACTAGTGGACCAACAGTTCACACCTTCTATAAGAATGTGTTTTATCAGGAGCCACTTGTCATGTGATCTCATCCTCCTTTTTCTAAAATGTTTTAGCAGGTTTGCTGTGAGACATCCTTGTGGGACATAATATTCACGGATTGGGTCGTATGAGGCGGATGTGTGAATGTGTTCTTCTCTGAGGGGTCAGGTTGAAGCCATCTGATTGTTGGTGAATTTGAGATGCAAATACTCGCTATTATCATGACATGGATGACAAACTCTTGGCATTACTGACCAGCTGCTCAGTTCTGCATTCTGTGTTAACTGGCGACATGGGAGCCAAGCTGCTCCTCTTGCCATCTGCAGCCAGATTCCGTCTGGAACTTAAAAACATGACTGTGATTGTAGGGTGAATGCATACAAACATGATATCCTTTACTTCAAACAAAGGCAGTAGGTGGGTTTTGTAGTCTGAGAGGTCAACGAGTTTTTTCAAAATTGAGAACAGATTGGTAGTACGTTTCTGACTTCCATCAACACCCGTCTGCTTCACTGCAGCTGTTGTCTGCTGGAGGAAAGGTACAGTGTGTGAGATGTGTGAATTCTTCAGGAGCAGGACGGACGGCAGATGTGTTTTCTTTGCCCCGTTCACTGTCATCCTGCTGGAACTCCTGACACTGATGTCGAGAGTGAAATAACACGCCTGTCATTTTCCCTCTGTACTCCTTTGCTGGTTATTAAAACAATGTTCAAACTGTGAGAACGTCTTTCTAGTTGGCAGGAAACAACTTCTTTGGACGTGTCGTGTATGTCCTCGCAAATACCTGACCTGTGAACACAGCTCAGCATTCCTGTAAAGGCTTTGTGACACCAATCGCCTGCTTTTACCCCAAAGTGTGCAATGTGTCACACACATACTGTATTTTGTGTGTTTTGTGTTTTCTGTGTATGAGCATACATTTACACTATACATCTACTTAAAACTATATATTGTACATCTGTAGTTTATAGGTAAATTATGATTTAAGGGATAGAGAAATGCAGCGACCAAGGCACGGGTAATCGTGAGTGATTTTTAATATTTGAAATGGGCATCGGTAGGTTGTATGCTCAAACTATTTGAAATGACAGGACATGGACTTTGTAACTGAGTCGAGGTTTGGAGAAAACAAGTGATTCCTGGGGAATCTTGGCATCTCAGTGTATCACGCAGCTTTCTCTCACCTCTGTCATGTAGCTGGCCAGTATGCGGGCAGAGATGACGTTCCCTCCCTGCGAGTCTGACAATCCAGAGGAGCAGGTCAAACCCCTGCTGGACTGGGCCAACGGGGGCTTCCTGCCCAAAGGGGCAGAGGGACTCAGACCCACACAGAGTGCGGGTGAGCTTGGTGGACCAGGCGCTGTTGTTAATTGTTAAGGTTATCATGGCATTAAACCTCATCTGTGTGTGTGTGTGTGTGTGTGTGTGTGTGTGTGTGTGTGTGTGTGTGTGTGTGTGTGTGTGTGTAGACAGTAAACCTCTTGACCTGCAGGTCCTCGATGTAGCCTTACCTGAGTACTTCCCCAGTGCCAAGCGACCCAGAGTGGGTGTCTGTAAGAGTAAGGCAGGACCAGAGGAGTCCTACAGCAGAGGTGAACACTGATCATACACAAGAGACAATGGTTGTATTTTTATTGGGCGACATGCTAATTTCGCAAGATAATGTGCAGAAACCTGTGAAAGACTGATTACACTGTGTTTTCCAGAACAAATGGTGAATGAAGTTTTGAAAAATAAAAGAAGTATCGAAGGTAAAAATGATGAACTCATTGTTTGTGAGACAATGGTGAATTTGTGCGTCAGCTCCTGACCCTGTTTTGTGTTGTTGTTGTTGTATGCGTCTCGGCAGAGTTCTGTCTCTCTTGTGGGAAGATGAGAGCAGCAACCTTCCACCCGCTGTTTGAAGGAGGCCTGTGCCAAACATGCAAGGTAGATGAACAAACACATTCTACTGAATGGATTTCAGGACCTACAACTTTGTGTCGTATTTACCTGCATTTACCTGTATATCTTCCCTCATCTGGAGCTTGAGGGACTCACGTGTCCCAGCATGTTGTTCGCACAAAATGACGGCACATCAAATTGTTAATTTTCTCATTTGCTCTGTTTCCAGGACGTGTACTTGGAAATGTCCTACATGTATGACGACGACGGGTACCAGTCGTACTGTACCATTTGCTGTGGCGGTCGAGAGGTTCTGCTTTGTGGCAACGCCAACTGCTGCAGGTCGGCCACGCACAGGAAACAAAGTCATGCACGTGTTCTGTGAAACGCCTCCTGTCAATCCTCCTTCGTCCTCCAGGTGTTTCTGCGTGGACTGTCTGGACATCCTGGTCAATCCAGGAGCGTCGAACAATGCTCGCTATCTCGACCCGTGGCGATGCTACATGTGCCAGCCGATGCTGCAGTACGGGGTCCTGAAGCGCAGACATGACTGGAGCCTCAAGCTGCAGGAGTACTTTGGCAACGACAACGGCCAAGAGTTTGTAAGTCGCCATTGGTGTGAATGAAGTTGGTCAACGGTGTGATGTTTCCTCAGCTCCCTGTCCTTAACCCCTTATAGGGCACGTATTGAAATACTTGGCATTAATTGAAATATAATTTTAAAAATCAAAGTCAATTACCTTTCCAGTTTCGGGTAAAACATTTTCTAGAAGAATGTATTCACAGAAGAGCGATGGAAGTGATCAAATTTGTTTTCTGGCCCGATAAAGTGTTTTTACTCGTGTTGCATTATGAGCTGGCTCGTTTGGTTGGTTTGTCTGTTTTTGTTTCAGCACTTTCCGTAACTTTTTAGTTTTTAATGAAAAGTGCTATATAAATAACGATTGATCAGAAAATGTCAAATAGTAACTGAAGGCTGACAAGTTGCACTTCCCCTACATGCTCCTAGCTGATGTATGTGTTTCTCTTTCCCTGCACAAATAGTCAGATAATTACGGTACCAGAGTATGCTATTGTGAATGTGGCGCCGGGAATACTGGTTGTACTGGTGTTGTAGGGTTAAGTGTATGACAAGATTCAGTGACCTTCAGACTCTTTCATCGGGTTTGAATCTTTTGATAAATAGAGGGGCTCGATAAATGATTTTCCTTCTTCTCCCTGCAAATGTCTTCGTTACCTTGTAGGAGACACCAAAGATTTATGCAGCAGTCCCTGCCGAGCAGAGGCGCCCCATCCGTGTCCTCTCCCTGTTCGATGGCATTGCCACTGGTGAGGATGTGTGTGTGTGTGTGTGTGTGTGTGTGTGTGTGTGTGTGTGTGTGTCTCGTAATGGACAAACAGTGAAGGAATGGATTTGGACTGACGTCTCTGTGTCTCTGTATTTCTGCTCAGGCTACCTGGTTCTCAGAGATCTGGGTTTTAAGGTGGACCAGTATGTGGCGTCAGAGGTGTGTGAGGACTCCATCTCAGTGGGCGTTGTCAGACATGAAGGAAAGATCCAGTATGTCCATGATGTCCGGAATATCACCAAAAAAAATGTGAGTTTTTATTGTATCTGTTCTGTTATAAGAAGAAGAAAAACAGCTAAACAGCACTGCAACATCTTCAGTGTAGGTGGATTATTTTAATAAATAGGATGGAAATGGGCATTCATCTGTTGGAATTCTACGACAGATGTATACGTGTGTGTGTGTGTGTGTGTGTGTGTGTGTGTGTGTGTGTGTGTGTGTGTGTGTGTGTGTGTGTGTGTGTGTG
>JBBMJM010113978.1:0-11926 GCA_037832705.1 Centriscus cristatus
ACACACACACACACACACACACACACACACACACACACACACACACACACACACACACACACACACACACTGAACAGCGGTGGGTAAAAGCTGTGCTTCAGCCCAGCCCAGCTTGGCAAACGCCCCTGTTTCCTCAGCCAGTGAATAACAATCACACTTTGAGGATGTGTATGTTCACACAGAGGTGTGACAGTTCCTCCCAGGTGTGGGTTCCATGACACACATCAAGTGACTAGAAGTCCCTGAACCGGTGTTGATGTTTGTCCACGTCGCCTCCGGCAGCTGTGATGTTTCATATCTCCAGGTTGACAAAACGTCACGTGGTGGGTTGTAATTATGCTGCGTTTTTTTTTGTTGTCGGGTGTCGGTGGGACGTGACTTCTCGGTGTCAACGGAGTTTGTTTGTATTCCACTTTCATCACAGCATAGTAGGTCGGGAAAAAAATCGGTTCCTGTGCCAGTTGTTTCATGGTGACACAAGAAAAGACGTACGTGATAATAAAATAAATAAGTAAATAAATCCTACTGACTCTGGGTCCTCGGGTCAGTGTCAGGGTGTGATGAACAGTCGAGGTGAACTCGTTCATTAAACCTGTTACTACCTCTGACGCTGGCTTGGAGCCACGTTAAACCACGTTAAAACACCAGGAAGTCCAAATAAAGACATTTGTCTTTGTGGGAAATGATGACGTGTGTTTGACCTGACGAACGTCCAGCTGGGACCGAAATGTCCTTCATCCATGGCAACATTTGTGTCCGGGGGGTGAAAACACTGTCTGCTGTGTGTGTGTGTGTGACCTGTGCATGCGTTCATGTGCCTCAGTAATGGTGGGGGGCATTTCCACAGATAAACCAAACAAACACCTGTGTTTGCATGTGACCTCACCTCTGACCTCCGACCTGCATGTGGAGCAAAGAACCTGAGAAACGCACAGAGCATGTAGAGCACCTCCTGAACACGTGACGGCCGCAACCCCCGCAACTGTCACCTGTGTGCTGTTTGCTCTTCACAGCAGCCGCTGTGTGTGTGTGTGTGTGTGTGTGTGTGTGTGTGTGTGTGTGTCTCTCACTCCTCTCGTCCTGTTTACTCTCTCGTGTGCGTCTGCGGCTCCAGGTAGCCACACAAGTCAAGGCCACTGTTTTCTCATCCCGACAATATAACCACTTGTCTGTTCCATCTGGGTTTTACCTGTGTGAGGAGACACTGAAAGTACATTAGTAGTAGATCGTCCACTCATTGAACCACTCAGCAAGGAGTCACAGCAGGAAAATGAAAATACAAAATAAAACAAACACCAAATAATGAGCGGTCTGAGGGACGAGTGCAAACTGACAATCGTTTCTTCACAATAAAAAACGTGTCTTTGTCTCTCCCAGTGTTTGCCCCCAGAGCGGTGAGTATCGCAGTGGCTCGCTACGACTTCAGCTCCAGAGACGCATGGGAACTGTCGCTGCTGCGGGGGGACGTTATCAAGATCTACAGCAAGATGTCCAATGGGTGGTGGAAGGGGGAGATCGATGGGAGGGTAAGTTTGCTGCATCATCGTCTGCCGTCAGGTGGGTCCGAGCCTGTGAAGAGACAACAGGAAAGGAAAGGAAACCAAGGCTTTGTACATGTATATACACAGTGTGTGTGTGTGTGTGTGTGTGTGTGTGTGTGTGTATGAAGAGTACAGATATGATCATTTCGGACAGATTTCATGTTTCCTGGACGTTCCGTGCAGGATGTCAGATGTTGAACCCTGTGAGCCCAAACCTACTGTTCGACCTTGAAAACCACTAAACCCTTTAATGAACAGTCGATCCGTTCAATGTCATCAAATCCCATTGGAACGATGCACCTGGCAATGTTGCAGCTCCAAACCGCAGTCAAATCAGAACACAATTTCTTCGATTAGATTCTCCCTTCTCCACTTGTCTCTCTCTCTCTCGGGCCCAAAGGGTTAAACACCTCAGGGGGTCATCACAAACATCACAAACATCACAAAGGGTTTTCCTCTGTCTCACCTGCTGTACTTTTATCTCTCCTGATGGTTTCGGTCTTTAATCTTTAATGTTCTTCTGTTTTCTGCCGCCCGTCAGCATCCTGGAGTGTTTACAACAGTTCTGTCCTACACCTCACCTGTTACGATGATGATGATGATGATGATGATCATATTTGTCTGCGTCAGGTGGGCTGGTTTCCTTCCACCTACGTGGAGGAAGAAGGCTGAGCGCTGCAGCTTCACATCCAGCCGAGGCCCGGTCGCCTCTGGTCGCCCTCCGGGCTCAGACAGTGGCGGCGATGGAACCCGGAGACGGTGACCTCTGACCTCTGACCGACTCACAAATCTCAGACTCCACAAGCATCCCTCTGTGTCAGTGCCCATGTGGCCCCGTCTGCACACGCGGCCCACCGGGACGTACATTTGCTGTACGGGACGCCAACGCCCCCTTCTCTCTCTCTCACACACACACACACACCTGCCCCCCCCCCAGCTCACCTTGTCTCATTATTGATGACTCTTCCGGCTGGAGTGAGACCTGATGTCACCATCCACACGTCCAGACCAGGAGGCAGAATCTGCTGCTGACGCTGCACACACAGGTACGACGCCTCGCTGCAGCTCAGCAGCCGAGGACGTTGGACCGTTGTTGGAATTCTCCCCCCGAAACCAAAGCATCAGAGCATGAGAAGAAAGAACCCGGAGAACAGAAAAACCCCGGGGGTGAAGGGTTCAATGAGGACAGGGCAGGAGGACCCAGTTGATGCAGTTGACACAGGAGTGACCCCTCCCCCTCAGTAGGGGGGGGGGGGGTCAGTAGGGGACTTCAGTCAGGCAACCACGCGACAGAGGTAGGGTCTGACAGCGTCAAGGGGGTGGAGCCAACGGGCGTGGAGCCTCAGGTGTCAGCATCTTCGTTCACCACAAAAACGGACAGGGGGGCAGGCGGGGGGGGGGGGTCGGTACACGGCTGAGGCCGATTGGATTTCACCGATTATTGTCAATTACAAATACACTTGTGTCCGTGCAGACCATCGGTCGTGGTCTTTGGTCTCGTGGAGAAGAACGGGATTGTCTTCCACCGATTGAGTGTTTGTGTGGGGATGAATGATTCAAAGGTGATGTAACAGATGTTCACTACAGAGCAACGGAAGGGAGGAGGGTGTGAGGAGCAGTGTTCCTTCAGACGTGAACACCCTGGAAACACGTGTGTGTGTGTGTGTGTGTGTGTGTGTGTGTGTGTGTGTGTGTGTGTGTGTGTGTGTGTGTGTGTGGCATCAGTGGTTCATGTTATGAGTGATAATAAAACCGTTTCAACTGTGAATCTACAGGCGCGGCTGCAAACACGTTTCGTACGAGAACGTTTGTAATCCTTGACAATGGAGCAGAGGTCCCGACGTCAGTGTGGTGTCACTCACTCTACATTTCTCTGTTCTACGTGAATCGAGTATCAATTTGCAAATAAAATTACGTTTGTACTTGTACATAATTATTATAAATGTAGTGATTCCTGCTTGAACGTCAGTAGAAAGTAGTAAGACTTCTAAAATAAATGAATAAATATATCATATATATGTATATATTTCAGGGACATTGTGATGAACGTTCCCGTCCGTGGCGAACCGGACCCCCCTGCACCACAACGTTTGCAGGTGCCTTGTCTCTGCTTCCTGCAGGGGGTCTCCTCTGCTGCCAGCAGTGACACCTCCGTGACTGTATTTGGAGCCTTGGGAGCTCTTCGGGAAGCTGCTTTGTATTTTGTGGGTTATTTAAAACTCAAGATTGAAATGCAGAATGTGAGTTTTTCATTTCCCACCACAGCGTCAGGGTTTCAGTGTTCGTACAGGGTTTGTTACCGCCGAGCGTCTCTAATGGCAACGAATGACTCCGCTGTTCCACCGGTAACCTGTCGCCACGGAGATGTAGAAAGATGGCTCCTCGTGTTCCTCTCCGTAATCTGTCTGTTGGACACCGATGAGAGGAAGAACAGAAAAGGCAGTACGAGGTGGGTGCAGTCGACAAGAGAGAGAGAGAGAGACAAAAGGCAGCGGTGGAAGCCATGCATCATTTTCATCTGTCCCCCTGTCGTTGCCCGGATCCCTTCACGGGGGGGATGTTAGCAAAATACTGCTACCGACCATCAACCCCAGATACGAATTCATAAAACGACTTTTTAATTCAGCATCCAGACTGTAGGAGGAATGTTCTACAAAGTCTGAACGAGCTGCTGCCGCAGATGTTTACCGTTGTGGGTGACCAGTGGGTTTGTTCAACTCCCCCAAATGGTGGTTTTATTTCTGTTCATCTGCAACTTTGGTGTTTGGAAATAGGCAGAAGTGTGAACCTCCGGACAAACTCAGAAACCACCGAGTACCGTCTGGTGTTCTGACACTGGAGCAGTTAACAACAGAGTCAAGAAGACGTTTCACCTCTTCTCCTCCCAGCTCAGGTACAACTTGGACCAGCGAGCGAGAACAACCTGGTGATGTGAGGGAACGACAGAATCGGGATGTGAGGAGAAGGACACGGGCGCCCACCGCCCACCCCCCACCCCGCCTGGATGCTGCTGCAGTCTCAGTGAGAAGTCTATTAGTTCTACCCAGCAATTAAGATCTCTCAGATCAAAGCCGACTAAATGAGCTAATCCTCAGAGAACTCTCCCCGGTCTGTCTCCCTCTTTTCCTCCGTCTCCCCGTCACCCTCGTTACTTCCTCTTGACTCATGGCTCCATGTGCTGCCTGCGCTTTGATGCTTGACAGCAGTGGGTCTCCTAAATGTGAAACGGTGATTGAATCTGCATAAATGGCGAACGCGTTCACATACTTAATGCCTGTTAGCACAGGATGGGGTGTGTGATTTCTATATGATTGGTCATTATGTATCTCTAGGCAGACGCCCACATGTGGCGCCAGGAGCCCGATACGAACCAGATCCCCAGGAAAAGGCCTTTCCATGTTGTTTTCCAAGAGCAAAATGAATAATCGATGTGTCCGCATCAAATATTATGGTGCAGCCAGCAACTCTGGAGAGCGGCGAACCGGAACAGGCTGAAAGTGAGCGACAGCTTCGAGGTCAATAACTGTTCAAAGGAGCATGACGATGCTAGTTGCTTTAGCATCTGACACCCCGGGACGGGGTCAACAGGGTGACAGTGTCTGCCTCCTGTTCATGTTCCTGTTTGGGTTTGGGCTGAGCGTGCCCGTTTCCATCAGGGAACCATTGTTTTACGGACGGCGTCTGTTGTGTCGCCCACGTTTCCCCCTGTGGTCACTAGAATCCCTTTGTTCTTGTGCATCGTCTGCCTCTGAACTCTCCCTGGCGTCCTCCGGCAGGCTGTCTCTCTGCTCGTCGGGGTCCTCTCACTGCTTCTTTGTCGCGACTCTTTGTTTTGGGGATTTTGTGCCACCTGTGCATGTTCTTAGTCAAACTAATGAGATGACAGTTGTTGGATTAACCAGTGTCACCGTCAACCACAGCTTGTATCAAACTTATTGTTAAAGTAATGTAAGAGAAGAGCGCAAACATGTTTGATATTGCAGCAATCGCAGCACACAAGTTCTGGATGGATGTGTCAGTACATCTGTTAGAAGATGTAGAACTATCACTGTCAGCATAACTGTCCTTAGATGTAACTCTGCATATCATTCTAGTTAGCTAGCTAGGGTTCTAGCTAGTTAGCTGGTGTTCTAGCTAGCTAGTTATTGTTCATTATTCTGGATAGTTAGCTTGTGTTCTAGTGTTCATTGTTCTAGCTAGTTAGCTGGTGTTCTAGCTAGCTAGCTATTGTTCATTGTTCTAGCTAGTTAGCTGTTGTTCTAGCTAGCTACAGTTCATTGTTTTAGCTAGTTAGCTGGTGTTCTAGCTAGCTACAGTTCATTGTTTTAGTTAGTTAGCTGGTGTTCTAGTTACCAAGCTATTGTTCATTGTTCTAGCTAGTTAGCTGGTGTTAGCTAGCGAGCTAGATCACTTTATCCCGTCCATCTGACAGATTAAAACAGTACCAACGCTTACACGGGCAGTGGCATTAAACTTGAGCTATTTATTTTAGTTTAATGGAAGTAGTGGAACATTTTGTCACATCCCACAGGTGTGTTATCTTCGTCTCAGTAAGAGTTATGTAGCGCCCATCACACCCCTCCTTCCACATGAGAAATGACGACAAACTATTTTTCCTTCCAGCTGCGGGCCACAGACTGTGAATCTTTTATTTATGGAAAGTATCAGTGTGATACACATGAGATTCCTTCAACAGGGTGTTGGGGGCGAGGGGGTGGGTGCAATCCCAGCTAGGGCTGATTCGCAATTTAGGTGTGGCACAGGAGGCCACGAACGCTGGATTTGGCATCGAGGAAAAATAGACAAGAGCTGTGATGGTGTGTGTCGCTGAATAGGATTACCATCTGTAGCCCAACTGCAGATTGCTGCTCCAGATTGTATTGAAATGACGGAGGACATCAGATTGGTTTGTGGTCGTGACAAGAAAACGGATTTTTATTTTTAACCTTTTACCTTCCGTTGTCCAAACTTTCTTGCTTGAAGTTTGAAATGAAGCATTTTAATCCCATGCATCATTTGCGACAGTTGTTGAAGATGATCTGACGTCCACTCTGTCTCATCTCACATAATCTCTGCAGAACGTGTCCACAGAAATGTAGTTGATTCTGACAGTGTTAGTTTTTCGTGTGGCCGAGCTAATGATTGGTGGACTCCGTGTGATCTCTGTTCCAGTTTGGTTTGTTAAAGAACACAGAGAAGTTTTCTCCACCGGGTCCCAGTGGTGGCACCATCACGTCCTCTTTGTTTGTCTGTTTGGGTCCATGGATTTCTCTGTGCCAGCGATCCACCCAGCAGCTGTCTGTCCATGTCAGGTAGATAAACAGAATAAATCCACAGAGGTCCCACCGCCACCCCACAGGTTCTATTCCTGGTGTGCTGCCACGTAAGTGCAGTCAATGGAGTGTTTTCCACTGCACAGGAGAAACTGATCACAATGGATCGAAGGTGAAAAGAGCTGTAGATGCCATGAGATGATGCTACCTAACCCAGGACAGGACTTGTCCATGTGACGTGTTCCTGTGACTAAATATTCACTGTTTATTTTAGGTTCTAACATAAGTCTGTTTTAAAGTGTCAGACAAAAGAAATAGATCCCGCTCAGGTGAACGCAAAAAAAAAAGAGGAAATAATATATAATATTGAATATAATATTCCCATGTACAAATGTGCATTGCAGCGACATACAGGTTTGACTTTACCTGCTCCTGCTGTGCGGATGCATGAATACAAGAGAAGAAAAATGTGTTTCTGCATCTGTAAAAACGGGACACACTGATGCGAATAAATAAGCTGAATGACATCTTTTGTCAGGCAGCTTTCTCCTTTGAGAGAAAAATGCTGCAGCTCAAAGGAGGGGAAGGTCTTCATCAAACGGCTGCAGGCTGTGTGGAGCATCACCTTTTGTTAGCATGACAGTGGAGCCACAAGTCGACGATGTTTGTGACGAGTCAAGGACAATTTATGGGTACAAACACATGGTGCCATTGTGGGAAAAAAAGACCTAAAACTTGCAACTTTGGTTTTGAGATGTAAATCACTGGAAAAAAATCTTGAATTTAAATACAAGCTGTGCTGCAGGAACCCAGCTTTATGTGCCTATTTTTAGTTTAAGCACCATTAATATTCAAACAGTTGGAAAAAAAGGAAATGTGGAGCTATACTGAAGCTCATCATACATTTTGTTGACAGACAGAGAAGTTTCCACTTCCAGTCCCTGAACCCGGCAGAGTGCTGCTGTTTTCAGCCGTTTCAAAGCGACGCATTGATTAGTGGAATATGGATATTGGATCGGCCAAAAGTTGAGTGGTCCTGTCGTGTCACTGAGTGGCTTCATGCCTGGATACCGAATACGAATCCTCGTCTTATGTAACGTTGGTGGTGCCACCGGTGCTGACAGAGGCAGAACACAAGCACTGCTCGCGTCTAAAAATGTCCCTTTAATACCCCCTCCTGAGTGGAAGGAAGGAAAGGAGAAAGGAAAGGACAAGGTGTTACTGTGACACGAAGCAGTGGGGAGCACAACTAGAGAGAAAATGCACCGCTCTCCTCGTTTTCTACTGAACTCTGACGGTAGGGAAATAGCTCCGTTCTCCTGGCGTCACGTGGAGCGTCCCTTCTTCAGCCTGGACCGGTACGTTTGTCTGGACAAACATTTCATGCTTGAAAACGTCCATGTCCACCATCCCACGGGGAGCTGAGGGCACAACACGTCCTCCGAGTCAAATAACCACTCAGCTTCTGCCCCCTCACATAGGAGCCGGTGTCTCGTAATGTAGCGCCCTCTACCTGTGGTGGAGGTGGTGGTGTCACCTATGGTTCTTGCTTGGTGATGGTTATAATGGCTGATGTACTAAAAGTAGTAAATAGTTACCTTTCTTTTAATGTACTTCTAAACTGAATTTCTTCTTCAAAATAGGCTTAATCTTTGATTTTCAGACCCTCAGCACGATGACCTGAAACCAATCAATACTGAACAAAGGTGTTTGACCACGACACAACTGAGACTACTACTTGTTGATGTTTATATGACCACCAGAGGGCGTCTGGTTTAAAAAACATAACAATAGGTCCGTATCTGCTGCAAATGATAATAATAATAATAACACAATGTCTGGGGTTGTTTTCTGTGGGTGCGATGTCTTACACCGTATGAAGAACATATTTTCTTCCTCTCGGGCCCAGAGGTGACCTCAGTCCAGTTCTTCATCAGGCTTTTCATCCATAATTTACAATAGACTGGGATTTAACCTTTTTGTTCCACTCACTGTTCCACCCGGAGCAAGTATCATAAAACACCAATTTCTTTGCACTAACACGTAATAAACCTAATTGTCTCATTCACTCTCGCTTGTTCTTTCTCCCTCACTCTGTCACACACACACACACACACATACACACACACACACACACACACACACACACAGCCCTGATTCATGCAATGAAACCATGAAGAAACAATTACATCACAGAAGTCCTGATTGTGTCTATCAGCGATGGAGTCAGTTGTGGACAGAGATGGCGGTCGTCATCCAATCACCAGGCACCACTCGGTTCTGTTCTGTTACGTTAGCTAGCAGTTAGCGAACATATTGTGATGGTTCAATTATTACTTAAACAATGAAAATGTAGATTTGTCTTGGGGTTACGTCAGAGTTACGTCAGAGTCGTAAACCAACACAGGTGAAGGACGCTGACGTAAGCACCAGCTTGGTGCTTGTGTGTGTTTTTGTGACCAGCGCAAACGACATTAGCTTGTCATGCTAACGTTCGCCTCATCGTTTGTCAAACTTTCACGTGTTTCATTCTAGTTTTATGATCGTTGCTAAACAAGGACACAGCTCTCTCTTCGACAAACACCATTCCTGTCTTTTTTGTACTTTGTGGGACTTTGAAATGTTTTGTTTGTTAACATTTAGAAATCCCAGCAGCTCCATACAGCGGCCATTGGTTCAGGGCCATTCTTCTCTGTTCTGTTTTTTATTTCTAAATGAAAACGCAACTACGTTAATCGTACTCAGAATCGCAGCGTTTTCTCTGCTGACTTAACAATGTCCAGGTTTGTTTTAATACATTAACCTGTTACCACTTGGCTCACAAATGTTACTTTCCAAGCACGATGCTCTCAAAAAAGGCATTTTCTACTCATTTTGTCGACAGTATCATTTAATGAGAGGCACTTACAGTAGAGTCGAACACAGTTTTGTGTTTCACGACAACCTCTGGAGGAAAATTAATCTCTCAAATGAAATTGGTCTCAGCACTCAATATGCCACCCAGTGGGATGCGACTTCATTTTTATTCATTGACCCTCGGTGAATTAAAGCTCGTTTCCTGAACGCGGCGCTCCAGCGAGGCTCTCGCTGCAGGAAGCCGTCTTTCAACCCCCCCAGCACACCAAACCCACCCCTCTTCCCATTTGATTCAAGGATTAGATGTGATCACACGTTTGAGCTGGACAATCTCCGTCTTCCAGAGTCTTCGGGTTGAATTTCCATAACGCTGACAGGATTTCTGGCCTGAGGTTCCTCTGTCCCGCCCGTGTTTCATGAAACACACAAGGACGGATACACTACATGACACGTTTTTTGTTGGCTGATATATTCAGATCAGAGCGTTTTTAAAAGTTGTTGAAAAGGAGATTTCGCTCATGTCACCTACTTTCTACGGAGCCTCTCAAATGCCACAAAATCACTACGTTGGGGTCTGAAAATAATCCTGACTATAACAGAATGCGTTCATTCTGGTTCCGTGTTCAAAGTTACAACGTCATGATCTTGTTTCCCTCTTTCTTTTGTAGTGGTGTCACCTGAGGGGCTCCGTAGCTCGCAGCTAAAACTACAGACAACACATGTTCAGTATTTATCTCAGATGTCGTGTTACTAGTTTATAAAAATGTCTACTGATCAACAACAAGACAAAGACGTGTTTTTTTTCTTTCTTTTTCCCTTTGGTGGACGTGTATTGTGTAAATGTGTATGTAAACAGTTCTCCAAAGAAGAGAACCACGTGTCACACAAGCAACGAAACATTACAACCAAACCCCCGATGCACTCGGAGTCCACGGCGAGGACGGGCGGGCGGGCAGCAATAGAAAACAAGTAATACATCTTTTTCTTCTGCCAAGTCATGAAAATATCCGCTTTATACAAAAATTAAATACAGTTATTCATACTTTACTTCTTTTTTTTTCTCTCTTCACAGAGGTGAACGCAAACATGACTAGGAAGCCTCGGAAAAAGAAGGAAAAGTACTCGATCGGCCTTGATAACGACACGTGTGCAGCATTTGTCAAAAACAACCGACTTTCAGCAAAGTAAAATCACCAGAGTCACCAAAGCACAGGAAGGATGGGAAAGAGGAAGTATGAAGGAAGGAAGAGAAGGGAGGAAGGAAGGAAGGAAGGAAGGACGCAGTGAGGCAATATACTCTACCAAGTCCCATCCCCGGTATGATGACAGTTATTACCACAACAATTCTTTTCGACGTCAGATGACTCTTGGACACCGTGTGTCTAGTTCTGTACAGTTTGCGCTCAGAGTTCAGGTAGGTCGAAGTGGGCGGGGTCTGTTCATCAGCCAATGACACGAGAGGTCCCATCGTTCGCGGTCGACTTCGACGACAAGTCCCTCTACCCACGACCTGGCGCACTCACAACAATCACAACGGGTTCGGTCGGCCTCGTGTCCTCCTCTGTCCTTTGGGTTGAGGGGTCCGGTCTCAACTCGGGGGCCGTCTCAGGGTTTTGGTTAAGAACAGGTGACCACTCGCATCTCTCAGCAAAGGGAAACAACAGACGTCAGCAGTGCTACGAGGGAAAGAGCGAGCTGGCGACCGATGGGGGGGTGGTGGAGGGAAAGCCGTCCAGACAGCTGGCCGTCGCACTCCCCGGCCCCCTGGCAGTGGGCTCTCTCGCACAGGACGCCCGTGAAGCCGGGGGAACAATGGCAGCGCTGATGGTGGTGGCAGGTGCCACCGTTCTGACAGCGCAGCAACGCGTTGTCACACACATGAGCTGAGGAGACAAAGAGAGAGGGGGCACAGGTGACAGGGAGGGGGGGTTAATAGACGGTGGAGAACAGGGACAGGAAGGTTCATGGGGTGCGAGCTGCCTCTTCTCGATGGCCCTTGGAGCACACGCGACGGCTGGGGGTGGGGGTGGGGGGGTGAGACGAGGATGTCTTTGGAGGCATGCGGGGTGGGGGGTGGAGATCAGGTCGTGGTCACAGAAGGAGAACGGGACAGGAGAGGACATTTCCCTCAGGTGATTTTTGTGGTTCTGTTTCTTTACCCCGGTGAACGACGATTCTTCATATGATCACATGACGAGTACGATGACGTACGTTCAATCTACATATGATCACATGACGAGTACGATGACGTACGTT
>JBBMJM010113978.1:12026-25721 GCA_037832705.1 Centriscus cristatus
TGATCACATGACGAGTACGATGACGTACGTTCAATCTACATATGATCACATGACGAGTACGATGACGTACGTTCAATGTACATATGATCACAGCACCAACTCATCGTATGAATGAAGGACGGCTCCATGTCACCATATTCAACTGAGGTTCCACTGGGTCCCTCGAGTCTTCACTTCAATGAAATGTAATATCTTTGTTTATCTTTGTTGTTCAATCGATCAACTGATCGATCAACTGATCGATCGGCCTTCTGTGGTTTTTCTCCTGTAGATGTAGGACTGACCGTCTCGTAATGGTGACGTTGGGCCCCAAAAACAGAAGTGGATTTAAAACTGAAGTGAAATTTATGGATGTCGGGTGTTTGTGGGAGCGCTGGAGGGAATTCACAGCCAATGCTGGTGAAGGAGTGAACGGGTGAATGGGTGAACGGGCGAATGGGTGTCGTCCTCCGGTAACAGACCGGAGATGGAAGCGTACGCCCGTCCGTCAGCTCTGCAGTCAGTCGCTGGTTATGGGGTGTCGACAGCGGAGCGGCATCGATTTGCTGCTGAACGCCGTCCATCGTCTTCGCGCCGTCTCACTGGAGGCTAATATTCATATTCCCAGACAAAAACACGCCTTTTCCATTATCTCAAGAAGCCTCCACGCTGGCGGAGGTGATACCCTGGAAGAGGTAATATTTGCCAAGAGATTTGGCTGTAATTGGATATCTCTCCCTGCATAAATAGTAATCACATTTTGGGTTTTCAGTCATGTGGCCCACGAATCACAAAGGCAAATAAGTACGAGCCCCTTCAGGAACGAGTCGAAGAAGAAGACGGGAACGTTCCAAATAACGTTCCTCACACACCGGAAACAACGGGTGCTGGGTGATGTACTGGACATCTCCACGTCATTCGTCACAGAATTCCCTTGTTTCAGGACGTCGTTCTTCTGTTGTTTCACATCATGAAACATGTTTGATGGAGTTTGGATGAGTGTTGGTGGAATGACGGTTTTCCTGAATCACCGCTGTCGGGAACGTTACTTTGGAACTTTAACATGAAAACATTCCACCTGTAACAGGTCGGAGACGACGAACGAACAACGACGGTGAAAGAACCTCAGTGACTTCAGAGGAACGGGACTCCTGACTGTTCAGGTCTCACAGCGTCTTCGTTTCTCCTCATGTGTTTGTTTGTTGGTTGACTGCGTTGACTTGGATTTCTAACAAACGGTCTTTTAACGTCTCCTAATAACGGTGAAGTGAGTGAAGTTCCATCAACGTCCTACAGAGGCTCAGTGGACAGTCATTCTGTGATCGTAACCCCCATGAACACGAAAACACAACCTCACTAAATCCAAACTCCCCCGACCCCCCGACGGCAGAAACCCTCAGCTCGGCTGGTCTTCGGAGGGAAGCGACGGGCTCGGGCCAATCAGTGACGTCCAAACAGCGTCTCCCGTTACATCTAATGGAAAACACCTGCTCTGTTTGTCCCCGGGACCCTGTCTGCTGTCTGGTCCACACATTAACTGAATGTAATCTGTGTGTCGTCCCCCGGACCCGCAGGACGGCGACGCTCTAAAAGCACACAGAGCCCCGTCAGTGTGCTAATGTGGACGCTGACGCCTGCAGAGGCAGCAACAGCTCAGACAGAAGAACAAAGACGTGTCCTCCTCCAGCCCCTGCACCACCGGGGGTTTCACCAGCCGTCGTACTGGCTCCTGGCCCCTGACTCCTGGGCGGCGTCGCCTTCTGTCCACGTCTTTTACATATGTGAAACATGTGACGGGACTGATGAATGTGTGTAATATGATCATGTCATGTCTGAGCAGTGTGAGTACAGATCCTAAAACTACAACCACCTCATGTTGTTGTCATCTACAACTAGAACTGTAGGATATGGATCACTGTGAAACCTACTGAGGGACAAGAACGCCAATCCTGCCTTATATACTTAAAATAAACCACATTAACCACATGAACATTGAAAGTCCTGAAACAACGGATGTGTTTTCACTAGTGCTGTCATTTTAACGTGTTAATTCGATTAATTCATTAACGCAATTAATTATGAGTATATACGGCGATGAGCCAAAGCTCGTGCATTAGAATTTTGTCCCACCCTCTGGCCGTGCTACGTCACCTGCACCGGCAAGTTAACAAGGAAGTGGGAAACAATAACAGACACAGACTCAGGAAGAGGCGAGTGCGTCTTCAGTCGGACCACTGAACGGAAAGTTTATTTACAAGAAGAACAGAGACGGGACGATAAATAAAAACGCTGTGATTTGTAGTTTTACCAAAAAGGAGTTCTCTGACCACCGGAGCAACTCCAGCCTGACGTACCTGTGTTCAGTCGATTTCTATTGCCCGTCGAGAAGCGCTACTTCCTGACTGCGCATGCGCCGTAACACACCGCCGAGTCTTCAGGTTAATGACATACTTAATTACGTGCACTCTTACTATCTTTATCTTCAACCACCACTGACCTCACTGGCCATACGAGAATAATACCAGAGCATTTAAGTGTTCAGAAGTGGTAATAAGCAGTGGTGACAAGGTGAAAGAGCTCAATCCTAAACTGCTACCCTGAAGACACTGACTGAAAAATGAACTGGTATTATTCACATATACATGCAAATCCGACAGGGAAGCGGAAATCGACAGAACACCTGAATAATACACCTGACCTAACTGACTGGCGGATGTGCTTGACCTTTACTTTTGGATTTTATTTATTAAAAAATTGGATTTCAAATCTTCTCTTCTTACTGTATTCAATTGATAAGTCGTGCACTACACTTTTTTAATATCCTAGAATTCAAATTCTTTATCAGGAGACCTTTAGCAGATATGTGATTAAAATGCGATTAATTCGATTAATTAATTACAAAAGTCTGTAATTAATTCGATTAATTTTTGTAATCGACTGACAGCACTAGTTTTCACATGTTCAATCAAAGTTCTGCCTGTGTTGGTTTAACTGGACGTGAACTGAAAGGTGTTTTCGTTTCTATGGAAACATCGATCTGTCTTTTTGACATGTGGCTCCGTTTCCCATGTTTCAGATGGGACTTTGCCGCGGGTGAGGACAGCGTTCTCTCTCTCTGGGACGTGCGCGCCCCTCACACCTCGGTCAGGTGTGACGTTTTAGCAGCGTAACTGTGACAGATCGGTCCCTGCAACACGGGGGAGACGAGTCACCCCGGTAACACCCAGACGAGACGGGGACGAGAGGGGAAAGTACAGCAACATTTCAGGTGCTTCTCTTCCTGGGAGGAGGGTGGATGGGGGGTGGGGGGCACAGAGGTCCTGTTGACTGAGACCACGCAGCGCTACAGTGGTGATGAAGTCAGTTAGGACGTGCTTTATCTGCTACGATGCTGAAATAGGGTCTTCTCCAACGTGGTCCTGTACGGGCTCAGAGTGAACGTCTGGGATCAGACGAGCACGATATCAGGTTGAAGGTCACAAATCAATACGGTGAACCGTGGCGGCAGTCACTGCTGCTCGCTGGAGATCTCGATCTGCACCTGCTAAAAATACATCCCGGTGAATAGCAGCTCATGTTGGAAAAGAACGGGTTTCAACAGGATTTGGTATTTGATAGAAACTCTAAGTTTCAATATATTGAAACTATATTCTATAATGTGTGGAACTATTTCATATATTTTTGTTTTATTTCAGGTGTGGAGCCAAGACTGGGGTCATCCACTTTTCTGTATTTTCTAATATATCTTTTTTCAGTTTCCTCTCTGGGATAGACATTCATATGGCACTGATCGACAAAAATACAACCCTAGAGAATTAATAAGGGATGTTATGATAATTAAGACTTTTCATACTTGAACTTTTTTCTAATTTCTCCTCACTCTAGTCTCTTATTTTTGTAATATTTGATGAATATACCTGTAGTTATGTATCTGTGTATTGAATTACTTGTTGTAGATGTTGAGCTAATGCTAACTCCGTTGGCAGCTGGAACCTGAAGAACATTGATCGGTGTAAGTTGGTCCCACGTCAATAAACGCGTTCTGTCTAAAAATGCGACAGAAAATAAATACTGAATTAAAGCACGTGTGGGTTTAAAGGAAATGTTTGGCTGTGGAATAAAATACAGCATTACCTTTGTTAAAATCAGGGGTTGAACTATGTCGTTAGCGTTGATTATATGGGAAGTTCTAACACGATCGACAGTCCAGAGCTCGTCAGTACGTGTTTTAATACTGACCAGTTGCATAGTTTACCTCCAGTTACATGCAGGGGAGGAAAAACCCATTTTAGCATCACATTTATATTTAATAATACAGACTTTATTACTATGGATCTGCCAGCACGGGCGACTGTAATGGGGTGGGGGCCGTTTTCAGACACAGGATCTGCTAATTATCAGCTGCGAGACAGAATACTGTTGCTTCAATTACACAAGATCAATACTATCTTTTGCCATGATGTCAGGGGAAAGTGAAACCGCGTTCAGCCGGCTCTTGTTATCATATTAACACTGAGGCTTCATCATTAGTCAGGACTTGACGCGCTGCACTTCAATGGAAACGTCCTGACAGCTGCAGCTGTACGTCACATCTGAGCGAGAGAGAGACGCCCGTCGACGTTTCCCCGAGTACGACTTTCCTTTGTCTACACTCGACATTGCTTCCAGACGACAGTAAAAGTCTGTGCGCCGATCAACGCTGACACGTCGTCCAAAGTGGTCGAATCATTAGGAACACCACCGCCTCGGAGATGAAGTCGGGTCGACGGACGTCTCTCAGTCAGATTCAAATCGACATCACGGCCTCATGAATGTGGGATTCACTGCAGGAGAAGACGTATTCTCATTGCATCCAGCACCGACATGGTTTTCTTCAATCTGCCCGGAAACGTAGATGCCAACAACAACAACAACAATGGCGGATCACCGCGTTGGACGCTGCTGAGCGGGATGTGGTGTTTTACTGTTTTCCGCCATCTGCTTCCTCATGTCTGTTCACACTACATGAGTCTTTGATTTTGGTGTATTTGTGTGGCAGCGTTACAGCGCCACCCACAGGCCTGGCGTATGTACTACAGTTCTTTTCGGTGGTTTGTGTGGATGCACACATTTCCCGAGGTGATTCCATGTTTACGGACAATGCTTAAAAAAAACAACCCTTCCACCCAGTGTGGACGTGGCCTGACAAGTGTCACTGACTCGATGCCCGACGTGTCCCGTCCGTGGGCGTGAACGTGGATGAAACATCTGCCTTCTTGTTGCGAGGGACCAGTGGCGTCAGTGCGAATGCTGCTGTATTCCTATTGTGTTCTGACACAACAGAAATTACACAGACAAGACATCAGTGCCAAATTAAACCCACTCTGGTGGAAGACCTGTCTTCTTCCCCGCAGGAAGCAGCGGATTATTTTTCTGCTGCATTTTATTCCATTGTGCAGCCGGAACAGAGGAACGCGGCTCCTTTTTCTTTCCTTGATGCTGGAAAGGCCGAGAGTTGTCTTTTAATTTTCTCTGGAGGCTGCGAGAGCAGCAGTGCAGATAGGACTTAACACTCACTACACAGGATATCTGGGTCTGAGGATTAGCTGGAGATAGCTCCAGATCAATCTACATAAACCCCCCCGGAGCGCCGCCCCTCTTCCCCTCTCCTCCTCTGTTTTTCTTTGGGAACGTGGCAGAAAGTTCCATCCCCAGAGAGAATTGTGGGGAAATTCAAAAGAAAGGCCTGATCGAGACGGTCAGAAGGCTGCGGACCGAGGGGGACCGAGGGGGGCCGAGGGGGCACGAGGTCCATTCCCCAACGCGTTCCCTCAACAACAGCTCCCGTCTTGCAACGTGAGGTTGTGCACATGCATAAAGAAAAGTGAAAATTCAACATGTCTGTCGAAGGGCCGACCGGGCAGAGGTCAACTGGCAGCGTGTGCTGTGGGTGTCATGCGGAGGTCACGGAGCCTATGAGCCTACCTTGGTTACGATTTGCAACACCGAGTGATGAAGCATTTGCTCGATCTGTGTAAAAATGGGAAATGTTATATGTATCACACAGCGGTCAGATGGTTAAAACATGCAAAGCGTAGCCTGGAAATCCAGACCTGGGTGGGCGGGGCTTAACCAGAAGACCACAGTGGTTATGTACACAACCAAGATGGCCGCCGTCGTTTCTACGGTCGACAGGAAACGAGCACGGACGTTTTCAAAGACCGACAGAGGATCATTTCAGAAACAAACTCCGCCATTGGGTCCTTTCTCTGATGACATCACCTCGGACGCTCCTCTGATTGGTCGAGGTGCGGCGGTGTTGTGACCTGCATCCGGTGAGTTGTAGGACTGTCGCTTCTAGCTGAGGTCTGGATTTCCAGGCTATGCCAAGTGTGTTGTTTTTTTGTTACTGTTTTTTTTTTTTGAAGTGCAGCGTCGTCTGTGCTGATTATCCTTCCTGCAAAGCGTCTGCTGTGACTATTATCTGATGAAGAAAAGCCTGCATGCACATTAACTGGAATGCATTTTCCACATGACAAAACCTGGAGACACGTACGTAGGGTGGCGGCTTTGTTATCGAGCAGAGAGGAGTCACCTTCAGGCATCAGCATGCGGAGGGATGCGTGGTGGGAAAAATGTCTTCATAAAAAATGGCCTTCTTTTCTCTGGCTTACAGCAAACACATGAGGGCACGTGTGCCCACGGGGGGGCCAGGAGCTGACACACCAGCTCAGAGAGGCTCTGGACCACAGACTGAATTCACTGACTTCCTAATCCCGCCTTCATTAACTACACTGGATGGTAAATAGTTCTACGCAACTCTGGTTACGTTCATTTCTATGTAAAAAAATAGTTATTTAATCAAGTAAATGCTGCTATCATCTGTCCACCCCCCCACCCAACCACCCCACCCTCCTCCGACCCCCGTTTGAGAACCACAATCGCTCATAATGACGTGCACCGCAGCGTTGTTTGCAGAAAGAAAGAAGATGCATGACGAGTGGGACGGAGGCTGAAACATGCACAGCGGTTCTTTGTGTTTGTAAGAAGACGTGCACTGGGGCCGACACCATGCACGGCGTCACGTCCGTGGAACAGGACGACGGCGGCGACAGTTCTACACAGGAGCGTCCCTGGCAGCGCTTGTCTACATGATGATGGGGGATGATGGTGACGTGGAGAACGATCCTTCACACCCACATTCAAACAACAGGTGGTAAATCAACTTACGCACGGGTCCGTGGTTACTGGGGACACCTGCAGACGGAGACAGACACAGCGTCAGCACAGCACATCACCTTTCACACAAACATGCAGCTTTACAACAAAAGTGATTCAAAGAGTTTCAACAAAGAACAAAAAAACCCTTAAACTTAAACTATAAAACCTGAACGAGGTGCTGTTTGTGTCTGGGTTGGTTTGTTAGCAGCTGCTCGCCGTGGACTCGTCCCAGAGATGCAGAGAAGGGTCGTTTATCAGCGTCAAACACCAACGATCGGGTGTTTCATTTCAGAGTCTGGATCCTTCTGTCGACTTGAAGCGATCACGAATGACGGTGAGCGGATCTTTCTACCGTGGTTTTATTTGCTCGGCTCACATGAAATTTCCGCTCTGACATCGGTCATTCGGTTGTTGTTTTTTCATTTGCTTCAGGTGAAAGCAACTGACAGCAAGTGGATCACGTTACCGTGGTAACTACAAGCAAATCACCATAATTTTCTCTCGCTTTTTCCTGTCAAAACAAATTTTGGATGAGAGTTTTATTAACTCTGAAGATCAAGAAGTTCCCCTCCACCATCTCTTGTTCTCTGCTTTTGGTGAATGTCAGCTCCACCTACAGATCAACTGCAGCTGTTTGGAGGAAGATGTTCATGATACGGAAGACGGAGGAAAAAGGGTGTTTTTGTTCCAATCCATTTGTCCTCACCACATCTGAGAATCCTTCACCTCTGTTATCTTTGTCCGCGTTCGTCCTTTCACATTGACGAGTACAACTGCTAATGATGCTAAAGCTACATCACAATTAAAAGAAGAGTTGCGTCCTCCGGGCGGTTCGCTGTGCAGTTCGTCTTTACGGCACGTGGCTGTAGGAATCTTTGGCATGACACTTGACAACAACCGGGATAGATATTCTAACTACACACACACACACACACACACACACACAAACACACACAGTGAGTGTTCAGTCATTTCTTTGGTTGGGTTTGGGGTGCAGATATGAAGTCACTCTGTGTGTGCAGGACGTGATTTGTGTCTCGGACAAAAAGGATCACGGCGTCAAATATTTCCTGTCGTAAAGACGGAGGCTGCACCACAGAAATGAGGTTTTCAGCCCCTTGTGATCAGGTTTGGGTGAACAGTACCAAACGGCAGCGGGTTCAACAGCGTTCATCCAGCTGACGAACCGGCTGGTTCCAATATGAGGAAACATTTGACGGGCGTAGAGCCGATCCACTAAACTCAAGAATGAATTTTAAAGAAGGGGTTGGGGGGGCTGAAATGAAAAAGAATGAGTCACAGCCCAGGACAAGCTCGTCTGTCTGGGAAATGAAGGCTGGAAGCGTGGAACACATCCGACACTGAGCCAGGTCTCGTCCGTAATCTGCGGCCGACTTTGGTGAATGTGCCGCTGCCTTTTGTTTTGAAAAACCTGTTATCAGTGTCTGGCTGTGGGTTGTTATGGTAATGTCATCAGTGGGTAAATCCTCCCCCCAAAATGAATGCAAATGTAGACGCCTTCACTCTTGTTATTGCTTTGTCCCTCTGAGATCTTGTTTTCATATTGTTTGCATCCGTTCATACTTTCATTACCGGGTTGCGGCTGTCACAACAAATGTCGGGTGTGTGTAACGCTGCGGCGGTGGCTGGGTGGGCGGGTGGGGGTCTGATTTCAAGCCTCCTGAAAGGGACATTTGAAAGATAACAAATAGCTGCCTCTGCCGATTGGAGGGCAAACTGAGCTGCTCTCTGAGGGCAAACACGTCCTGCAGCCTGATCAAACTCGTGCGTCGGCTCCTCCTCGCCGGGGTCCCAACCTGAGCCGAGATGACGCCCTCTGCAAAGTGGACTGTCGACATGATTCAACAAGTGATTCCTCATCCACCCTGCAGGCGACGCGTCGGGTTTTCTCGTTCCTTTTCTTCGACAAACCACATATTTAAATCACGGTCAGTCACCACCTCCTCGCCACGGCAACCAACCCCCGAGGACACATTTAGGGTTCTAATTCATGAAATGAAGGGTCGTGTATGTTCATATATGTGCACGTGCACAGATTTGAATATGTTTGTACCTGGGAGATAAATGACTTCCATGATTAAAGAGGAAGACGTTACGACAGATGAAAGCTATTAAACCTCGATTACATTCAGCACGTTCAGCATATTTGTCACGATCCGCGGCCGATACGTGTTTAATATCCTCAAAGGAAACATGAGCTTCGCATAATGGATAAAGGCATGTTACACGCCCGGGCTTGACTGATGAGAGAAACAGGAACAATTCAGGACAAAGGTGCGTCGCTTCAACACCTGAGGGACCAATATTGTTTCGTCACTTCCATCTGCGACATTATTGCATTTTATGCTGCTGCCAAATAAGTGTTAATATTGCCCTCGAGGTGGCTGCTTTCATCAGTTCACTGCAGATGCGGCCAAGTGGTGGATTTTTTTTTTTTTTAATAATGGCCTGTCAATCTGACAGCAAGCAACCACATTGCAGCGTGACCTAAAACACAGAGGAGCGCCTCCTCTGCAGCAGAGGCAAACGTCTCCTTGGATACCAGCCGCTGCACCCAGCAGTTGTCACATTTATTATTATCATTATTATTATTATTATTGTTATTATTATTATTATAAAATGTACCAAGTCAAATGAACAGAATAAAAAAAAAATATATATATTTTTAAAAACTATGAACAAATACAAGTCAACAAAACAACAGTAAATAATTCATACGGTTTCATCATGTAGTGTTTAATCTGAGATTTCACACCAGACAGTTGACGTAAGCATCCAAAACACGTGTCGTCAGTCCCAATAGCTGAGGAGGACCAGAGGACCAGAGGACCAGAGGACCAGAGGACCAGAGGACCAGAGGACCAGAGGGCCAGAGGACCAGAGGACCAGAGGGTGAGATCCTCCACCATCTGCTCTCTCCTGGCTGTCCACCACCACCTCCCTCAGTGACCGTATTAGATTTATCGGGGCACTGAGCCACCACCCAAATCCCCCCCACCCTGTCTCTCTGGCAGGGGATTTGATGAATGGGACTGAACTCCCATCCCAGATTATATTGGGGATAATTGAAAAGAGCACCTTCTGCCTATGAGACACCACGTGATCAGGTGTCACCAATCTGTCGTCAACTAGCCGCAGATGTTTGTTTCATTTGACGGGACGTAGACGATGTATTGTTTTTGTTTTTTAAAATGTTTTTATTATTTAACTGTTGCTAGAGACACAACAACTCCTGATGTGAGTTGGACTGACATGGATTGTTAGTATGCTGCCCCCTGGTGGTTTGGAGTGTGAAAAAGAACACACCTCTTCCTTTGATTTAGGTCTAAGCTTATTTGACCCCTTAAATGAAGATAACATGAGACTGACATCACACCGAGGAAACCCCAAAGGAAACTATGGAAACCTGTCTCATGTCTCTCCCAGACAAACGACGTCCTGCACCACGCTGACATTTCAGAGATGGAACCTAGAAGCAAGGTGCTGATGCAAGAATGTCTCCGGCGCAAAGAGAAACCCAGTGAGGAAGTGAAGAACGAAGGTATATACTCACAAATGTTTGCAGTTCCTTTGGGGATGGGGAGGTAGGAGCCCACGCTCCAGGCCCGTCCGTGGTAGTGCCTCTTACAGCGGCTGCAGTCGGGGCCTGTGGTGTTGTGTTCGCACTCACAGCCCAGCTTCCCCTTGTCAAACACACAGCTGTTGGCGTGCAGGTTACATTTACACCTGAGACAGAAGGGGAACAAAACACAGAGATCGGAGTCAGACCGCCGACAGTCCAAGCAACCATCGGCTCCACGTGTCTGGTTTCAGGGGGACGGCTGCACAGAACTGCTGTGACTTTGTATACGTGACGCCGACGATAGAGGACACCGAGGACACGGAGACGAGTGGACAGACAAAGAAGACGCAAAACTGAAATTCCTGATTTGTTGTCTAGTCGCAGGCGGCTCTGCCAGTTCCTCCGACAGGCCATGGTGTCCTTTAGGAAAACAGAACGGTTGGTGTGTCGCCAGCATTCAAAAATGGCGGTTGATTCATGTGTCGCACTGGTGACGACCAGCGACCAATCAGAGGCCTTTGGTCTGCAGACGTCACACGAGAGGATCAGCCTGTGTGACCAGACGGCCGATGATTGTCATACAAATGCAATCATTTGTCCCTCTGGACAGTGTGAGTCAATAACCCCAAACCTCCAAACAGTCGAATGTAGGAGAATCCGATGGTTGGACCAGCTACCGCTTCACCGCCATCGGTGACTTTGGCCGGAGGTGTCAGACGGCCATCGTCAGTCACAACATACATACAAACGTGAGTGGGAGAGAAGAAGGATTAGAACCAAACGGACGGTGAGATGGGCGAGGAGGAGTTTGGGACGTGATTAAAAAAAGACAACGGCGCACTAATGGTGGAGAGATCATAAACAGAAAACCCAAAAGGAGAGGAGGATGAAACAGGCTGAGTATAAAGTCACGTTCAAAAGGATGGAAAGCTTCACGCCGGGGACGAAGAGGGGCGGGCACAGAGGAGGTCAAAGTTGAAACGTCTCTTGACACATGAGAGCTCAGATACTCGTGTTTCCACATCTTTCACCGTCACATGTTGCTGGGATAAAGGAAACCTGCCGCGAGCTCTTCAGAGTCAACAACAAAGTTTGAGACGTCACAAACTTCACAGCCAGGTTGGTGTCATTACGGTAAAGACTCACTGGCTTCCAGGCAACAGAGCAAATGAGATTACCGTAATGACAGGAACATGGTTGTTCTCAACATGTATGCTAGTGCTAATGTAGCACTGGGTTGGTGCACCAAAGGGTTGGTGCTGTTGACGTGTGCAGTGTGGCTGTTTGGGCACTCGTTGACTCGTTGACTTGTAGACTTGCGTTGATTGTGTTTCTTCCTTCGGTCACACACCTCGTTACGCTGCGTTTCTGTAAAAAACATTGACGGTTTCTATTCCAGCCACCTCGTCCTGACGGTATGAACTTGGTGTCAAATGCACGCCCCGCCGCTGACAGGAAGTCACGGCTCCGAGCCGACAGACGCTCCTGACAGCAGGTCCGCTGCCGCTCACCTTTACACCACATCAACGTGTTTCACCAGAGACAAGACACGCAGACGACGCCATATTTGGTCCAGATCCATCACCTCCCTCTGTCTCGCACATCCATGTTCCACATATTCCAATGATAATTCCCCCTATTTGATTTTTCTCTGATGAGGGCAAAAGCTTCCAAGCGGTGACCTGCGCGCGTTGGGGGCCGATGGCAGCGTGGAACAGAAGCAGCGGAGGGGTGGAGCTGACACTCAAGCCGTCCCCCGGGGGCTTCGACCAGATCATGGTTTCACATCAGGGCCATGTTTGTTTTTATAAAGTGCTTCCGAGGGAAGATTTCTTTCCCCAGTTGAAACTGTAGACCCAGGAATGAGACGCTACATGGTCGGTGAACACGAGACGGACGGATGACAGCAAAAGACCAAAATACATCCATTCTAATTGACTTCCTGGCCCTCGGTGACATCTCACGTTAATGGTGAACACCGGAGGGACAAACATGAACAACGGTCAGCAGCAAACAGTCCCCGGACGTTTTCAAACGTCTTCTACAAGAAGAACTCAGAAGACTTTGGTTCTAACACGCTGAGTTACAGCAGATTGAAAAAGTCCACGACACACTGAAAATATCAGTGAAATATTATTTCATTTTTCATTTAATTAAAACACACATTTGCATGTATTTAGAGGTAGAACATATTTTAAATACTATTACTTGAATTATTATAAAAAATGTACACGTATATTGTTGCTTTCAAAGTATTCATGCATGAAATGGTTGAAGCCAAAATTCAGTTTAAAGAGGAAAAAAAACCACCTTTTTTCTGTCTAATAAGACGAGCAGCTGTTCTGAGGTCTGATATCTTCATTAGAGCCGGTCCTTTATTACCGTGAACGTTATCGGGGTTCAGAGTGAGACACGCAGGGTTAATTATGATGTTGTAACCCACCGTCGCCGCGCTGCTATCAGACGGGATTGAACTGACGAGCAGCCTCCATTTACTTCTCACCACGCATTCCCCCCAGTCCTTAACTTTTTAATCATTCAAAGTTCCTGCTCCTTAAATTTAATGACTGGGTGTAGCTCCTCCTCATGCAGACGGCAGCAGCTCCCTGAAGTCAAGAGCGAAGCGATTTGACCTTCCACTTAATTAAAAACCAGCAAAATGTGGATGATCTGGCCCAACCGGTGCGGGTGGCGCTGTGATGGAGTCGAGAGAGACGAGCCAGGGGATTGCGGGGATATGATGCTTTTGCCGCTGGCATTGTCATATTAAAAACCAGCGAGGTCTTCTGCCCCCACTTTGAAGCAGATGGAGGGGAGGGCTCTGGAATGTCTGCTTCGAGAATCACCACGCACACACTTCATGAAGCTGGAACAACCTTTTACACTCAGCCAGAGCGACGGTCCCTCAGAGAACACCTCACCTGAGGTCGATT
>JBBMJM010114008.1:0-15563 GCA_037832705.1 Centriscus cristatus
TGTGTGTGTGTGTGTGTGTGTGTGTGTGTGTGTGTGTGTGTGTGTGTGTGTGTGTGTGTGTGTGTGTGTGTGATCTCAGGAGCTAACACCATGATATCACTATTATACATTTTGCAAGTGCGCCTGCACCTTGGGTATGTTGCTGCTGCTTAGTTTGAAAATCAAGTGTGGTTTTAATGATAATTTAAACTATTACAGTATCATTGCATTCCTAGCAGAATTGTAAATAATAAGAATCCAAAATGTAACTATCTTTAGATTATGAGGTATGAAGTAGTTCTCAACAATCTGCTCCTGTCTGCAATAACTTTAACCCTTGTTTGCCATTTTGTTACTATTTGATTCCACTTCACTCGTGACATTCATGATCATTAGCTGTCTTATCACCAAAGTCTCACATCCTAATTACATCAATAGCTGTGTTGATCCAATTCAATTAGTACGTTATAGGATGTAAAAGAAGGTCAGATACCTTAATGTTCTTGATTTGAATGAACCTTTCGATATACTGCTCCGGACTTCAGCACTATGTTGTCTTTTTTGGGACAATTAGTATCCTAATTAGGAGTTCATTAGAGAATTCTCTGACGTTTAGCTCCCACTCAGCCCAGTGTGATCTCTGGGGGCGGACCAGTGAAATGACAGCATGAAGACCGATGAATAACAACAGGTCCAAATGTTTCCTTTTGTTTTAATGAAAATAAATACAAGTGCATTTTCTCCACAATTAATGAACTCTACTTTTAATGAACTTTACTTTTACCCTATTCCAACCAGACAATTC
The DNA here is from genome assembly GCA_037832705.1 of Centriscus cristatus. Lineage (NCBI taxonomy): Eukaryota > Metazoa > Chordata > Actinopteri > Syngnathiformes > Centriscidae > Centriscus > Centriscus cristatus. Next base: position 785 of record JBBMJM010114008.1, read on the forward strand.
AGAAAAAGTGCACTTTCAGCCATATTCTGGCCTAAGTTATTACAGGAATTTACAAAGGTACAAAACATTAAGTCACATGCGTCTGGAACAGGTAAATACTCCCAACTTCTAATGGAAATGATTTTAAATGTCCATCCTTTCCACATGATTCACCACACAAACTGAAGTGGAGCTCTGAAGGACAAGAAATCAGTGATATCTGTCAAAGAAGTGCTTTCTGACATGTTTATCCCTGGAATGAATGTAACCTCAAATTGACTGGGTGCTTGTGAAGCCAGTGCACTTTGTGTCGTGTGGCTTGACTCCTCCCGAAAAGGGCTGGAGGGAAAAGAACAATGTGACATTGTCATGGCACCCAGCAAAAGGAGCGCGTCCTCCTGGGGATAATGAATGGAGAGGAAGACTACTCCCAGTTTCCCTCCATGAACCACTTGACTGTAAAGGAAAGTTCCTTATTGTATGCATCCATGTGAGGTAAAAGATCCATCCAGGGAATACAACAGTAACCACCAGGTTTATCTTTCAGTAAAGGTCACTTTTTATTTCATTAGATTCTCATCAGCTTCTGTGAGAGTAACCAGTCTGCTTGAATGTTTCCTGAAACTTACCAAAGATACAGTGATTGTGATATGACCCTCCCCAAGTGGAACTAAACTGTGTAATAGATACAAGAGATGTTATGGAGCATGAGTTTATGTAAGTGATGAAGGCCACCTCTTCCATGAACGTCAACCTCCAGCCCAATGAATGAAGTCAAGGAAAAGCTCTTTTGATCTTATTCACTCTTCCATGTCCAGTTCAGTTTTTCTTTCGTTTTTACTCTTTAAGACATTGACACAATCCTACAAGCTACCATAAACAGTCAATAGTGAGCGTAGTAACCGCCGAACCACCTCCTTCAACCATGTTTCATAGTAAACAGTCCCTTGATCCCCTCTCCCTCCCTGTCGTTATTAACAGTAAAAGGTTTGTTCCTAATCCATGTATCACAATTCCAAAGTTGGAATGAGTGAAAAATGCTGTTTTGCCTTTCATACCCAGTTAACATTAGAGTGTAGACGTAACTAAGTAAGTTGGGCTTTCTACTGAACATGTGTTCTCTGCTGTTGTGAACATGACCAAATTAGGTCTGCCCTGGACCACCCAAATTCATGATTTACTTGACTTTATGAGGGCTGTTACTTCAGTGATACAGAACATCAAAAATCCGTGGCCCAACCTCAATATAAAATTTGAACAAAATTGTTTCTTGCCAGCTTTTAGTTTTCAAAGTTGCTGCTGTCAACAAGTTCCCAAAAGCTCCTACCAGGGCCGGATAGACGCCAGACCGATCAGCTGCCTCTGTGTTTACCACGTTAGATGTTTGCCCACTTGTCAGCAGGCGTTATCCAAGCACACCCTCGCAGGAACTTGGGCAGATGGCTGCAGTCATGGCAGTGCATCAACAGGGCCGACATTTGAAAAGCTGAGGAGCGTTACGTTGTCCTTTACCATTCACCTAATTGGTTCAGGACACTATTCTTTGAATTGCTTGCGACCACACTCGAGCGATGTCCTGGTAAACATCAGAGTTGCAGTAACCTTTCAGTGTTGACATCCTCCAGAGAAGCAGCATCTTTTCACTCCTGATCAGTATCTCAGCTCTTGCACTTTGCTTTCTGCTCGGAGCGTGCGTTATGTGCCCTGAGTGTCAAATCAAAGGTTGTGTTATTGTTTCCTCTCTGTTGTTCTTCCAGTCAGCCAGTCAGCTGAGGCATAGAGGCTAAAGAGGCTGGCCTGGCACCAAATGCACGTGCTTTAGTTCCCACAGCAGTGTGTTTCTATGTGAGTTCTCTCCAGGTACTCCTGCTTGTTCCCACCTCCAAAACATGCCAGGTTGATTGGTCCCTCTGAGTGTGGACGTCTGTCTGTACATATTCTGGGATGAGGTGACACCTCTGACACCTGGGATCGGCAAACACTGAACACACAAGCTTTTTTGTACGTTTTTGGCTGAAAATGAATACAAAATATGAATAGTAGACCATCCATTTGTGATGTGACATTACCTGATGGGATATTATAAGACTGGACTAGAATATTTGAGATATCACCATGATAAACCATTCTTTACTCAGTGGACACATTCAATAGCACAAAGGATTTGAAGCTGTGCTGTGCTGCATATTTATCGAGTGTATGTTGGGATATATAATTGTCTTCAGAATTAGTGTTCATGTGAATCAGAGGGGGAGCGACGCTGCAGCTCAGCCCCCTCCTCCTCCTCCTCCTCCTCGTCCTCCGTAAACGTACGCCATTCACCATTTGTGGTGTTAATATGGATTGATTGTCTTTGGTACTGGCATAGAGGGATGGATGTTTTCCCAAAGATAGGGGTTCAAGTTGGTTACATTATACACTTTACTTGCATCTTTCCAACGTCGGGTTTTGCAAACAGATGTCCGCCGTTCATCAGAACACCCTGGTATTTTTTTTTTTTAACCTGAAATGGTTCCAACCAGGTTTACACAGCTGAGTGAGGGGTAGTGGATGTGTGTTACATCATTATCCGCTGTCAGCTGCCTCATTGTCTCTCAGCGGCATTTTGAACAGTTTGTCTCTGCCATGTATTGACTTATGCTACCCAGGCTACTTTATTATTATTGTTGATTATTTATCAGGGGTGTAACAATCCATCAGTCCATATGTGTAACAAGTCAATGTTAGCATGTGGGTATGCACATTAGCATGGGCATAGATCTGGCTGCTTCTCAACGTGTGACCGACTGCTGACCCACAAACTCCAGGAAACACTCGTTCACCTGCTGGACATGAACTTGTGAATAATCAGATAATGTCTATTGGAGGAAACTTTATGTCGATTCTATAGATACATCAGGGAAAGAAGCCAGAAATAAAATGTTATCTTCATTTATTGACCATTTCGGAAGCGGTTGTTGTTCCACCCATTGTTGCTCCTGCTCAGCTGTTTGCGTCGAGCAGTATCATCTGCATTCCTCCTGTCTTGCTGATGCAGAGCGTGGACCGGTGGGTCTATCTCAACTCATTCTCTGAGAAAATGAGTGCTGCACAGCCACTAATTATTAAAAATGAATTTTGCAGTGGCTCAAAGTGACTCATTCATCATCTTGGTTATTGTTAGCAGTTGGGATCAGCCTTCGCGGGCCAGAATTGGTCCATTTGTCTTTGTCAGGGCTGAGCCCATGACAGATGTGCCAATATGGCTGCCAAAGTTCAGTGTTGAGGGACTGGCATCTTAATTCTCTGTGATGTATCATGCCGGCAGCGAACAATTTAGCAGAACTGAGCTCCGAATCATCTTACTTTGCACTGGCTCAGTCAACCGTTCTGTCCCCTCTCCAGATGAGGTAAATACATCAGGGCTGGATTGAAATGAGGCACGCCCTGAGCTCCTAGTACATCCGTGGGTTTTGTTGGTCACCTGTCCTTGGCAGAGACCTGTTGTGCCAGAAGCTAATGCACCAGTGTATCCTGATCTGATTTCCCTGTGAAGTCCACATGGATGGATTGATTTGTTAGTGTTCAGTTGTCGTCAGTTGAAACTCTCACATGTGTGTCAGGAAATGATGACATATCGGACATGTAACTGCGTATTAATGATCATTAATGATAGTCACATGTCGATCAGTGTCATTGGCTGCTCTACATCTACGGGACCAATTCATTGAAAAAACAGTCATGATGCTCCTGTTTGACTCCATTTCTCTTGTACTGTGTGATGTTGTGACTAACACAAAGTGACATCCCCCTGACCTCACATCTTAGGACTCATTTTAAGAGCAGAACTGTGGGGTAATAACTCCTGTTTTCATTGTTTTCACATAAGCATAAACGTAAGTGGTGACAAATGCAGGCGTGATGGAGTGTCTTCGTCACTGATTGTGGGCCACAAACAGCCCCTCCGATCTGTCTGTCAGACAGACTTACCTTCAGGTGTTTTATGAAACGATTGGGGCACACGTTGTTCCTTGCCCTCTGAAACATGAAACAAAGCTCCTAATTGAATTTGAGGTCATATTTATAGCTTCATACAGTGGAATTCTCAGAAATAATGACTAAAATATAAATAGAGCTGCTATTCTTTCTTTCATTCCTTTTTTAGCCTCTGTCCCTCTGCTATTTCTGCTATTATCTCTGTCATTTTCTGCTTTGGAATGATGCTTGTTATATCTGTAACTAAAAGTGATTTGGAGAAGAGAACCGCAAGCTTGATGATGTAGAAGGCCTAGAACAAAGACATTTTTTATTCATTTAATCATATTATCAACATGTTTCATCTAATCACATTCACCTTTTAACAGGATTAGCTAACACAATGTAGCATTAGAACGCAGGAGTGATGGTTGGTGGAAATTACCTCTGTATAGGTACAGTACATAGATATCCCATTAAAATCAGCAGTTCCCAGCTACAATAGTCATTTACCACATGTCTAGTCTGATTCATTTAAAATTATCGTCATTGTGAAAAAAAAAAGCTATTCTTTAAAAAAGGAGGACATTTTTAAGTGATCCCAACTTCAACTTTTGAACGCTAGTGTACATCTCAGAGGAGTCAATTTCCTGTTCCTCTATGCGTCCGTCCGTATCTCTCTGTTCAGGGTGGGGGTTTGCCTGTGGATGCTGGGGGGTGGTGATGAGGGGAGGAGTCAGGCTGCTGACACTGCTCAGCACTCAGTGTGTATGAGTGTGAGTGAGTGATCTGGTGATTTGAGACATAAGTGGCAGGTTGACGATGTGTACATTTAAATAGAATGTAAAGCAGCTGCCATACTGTGACAGCAGAGTGTGGGACACAGGCAGTATGGAAATGAAAGGCTAAGATCTCTTGTGAGGTTTGCAGCTGGGAGGAGGACAGGGATGTTGGAAATATGGATCCGCATCCACCAACTCATTCAGATGAGGGATAAAAGAAGGTTCTTTGTTTGTGTCTTTTGGGCGTCTGAAATAAAAGAAAATCAATCATCAATTGTGTTGAAGTAGATTGCACATTAGGGATGAAGGATCAAAATCAGTTTGCGATTTTACTGCTAGATACTGTGATTGCGGTTTGATTTTTTTAGTGGTGTGTGCATATTCTTTCTCCTCTCTCAAACCGTAAGTTGCTGCTGCATGAGAAATCGTAGTAATTTTGCTTCACTTAGATGCATCTCTGCATATCAGTTGACAAACAAACCCTCTGAGTTTCTGAAGCAGTGAGTGAGTGTCTGTCCCTGGAAAAGAGATGGTGACGACAATCATTTCCATTCCATTTACTGCTCACCCCCATTGTAGAAAAAGACTGATTCAAAGGAGCAGTGTGGGTGAACTCTGCTGAGGCCTGGTAACAGGCTGTCGATGCCTAATAAGACATGCTGGGCAGGGGGTCACACACGAGGGTTCACATAAACAGAAATGAATGTCGCTAACAGACACCTCGTGGTCAGTGTGTTTGTGACTGACACCCCCTGACCTCCAGCTGACACTAAAGATACATGAACACACACCTGACTCATTAAAAATAAGCAGTTCATCAGTTGGTAGAAAACTGTATTTGTACAATCAGCAGCTCTCCTGTGTTCAGACCATCGGTGTCAACGGTACCCTGTCTCCAATGGGGATACCACTGTTATAGATTTTGCTGAAAGTGTGATTATCCTCCTCAACAACATAATAGTGATTTTCCAAATTTTTACGATTATTAATAGTATAAATAGAAACAGGAAGGATTTGAAGACACCCCTACCCCTTGAACCCTGGGCATCATGGCCTTTGAGATGAATTACAGTATGCCAACGTGTGGTTCAGGTTTGCCTTGTTTTGACAAGGATCAAATTTATTGGACTTAAAAAAGACATTTCCACACTGCAGCCTGCTGGGTTCATTTCTGGCTAGAAATGACCAAATAGAATGACCATCCATTTGTGAGAGGATCTATAGACTAGATTAGAATATCAGATCTACCATCTCACCATCATCCCTTCAACCCCGATAAACCACTATTTATGTCCCAGACATGTTCAGTAACAAAAGTACTTGGCTATATTCTGCATATAGAGTAGTTTACGTAGTATTTTGTCTTGTGTCTTCAAAATTAATTGATGTGAAACCAGTGGCATAGGCAGAAACGTTTTTTTGTGTGTGGGCTAGGACAAAAAAAGTCTGGGCCGTAATATTGTCTCATGAAAACACCAACAACAGACAGATTGCAGTGGTAAGTGGCACTGGTCATTTTACTCTTGATTCATACTATGACAGTCACACACAACATGCTCAACCAACAGAGCATGAAAGGCCGTCTGCATTAGACAGAGCCCTCAGTACTTCCTCAACGTCTGTAGCCGCCACAGACCTTCCACCGCTCTGTGGGAGCAAGTGCTCTCCTGTAGCAGGAGTGGGCTCTTTCTCCATTCTATTGATTTTCCATTCTGGTGCATGGAAATACATCCCTACGTGGCTATGAAGGTGGGTCAACAATGGTGGATAAATCAGCCAGTAAAACCAGCCTCAGTTGGACCAGGAGAGAGCGCTGGTACCGGGCTAACCTCCTCGAGGGCTGGGTGGACTCACTCCACCTGGCAGTGGCATGTCTTCTTCATTTTTTTCTTTCAATTCCGTCAAAAAAAAAAAAAGCCAAACACAAGTCAGCCATAGATTTATACAAGTTTATATTTGTACCTATTCTCCTTTTTTGGAATATGTTCATGTGAAAACCATGTATTCTGATCAGACCAGTGCCACCCAGGCTTACTACTACTGGCTACACACCTGTGAAACCAGTCAAGGGAGGGAGATGATGCAGCCCCCCTCCCCTGGCTCCGATCTCGCTCTCCCTGAAAAAGTGTGTGTGTCTTCGAACGTACAGCGACATCACATATGAAATAATTGGCTTGACATTAGAATAGAGTGATGGATGTTTTCCTGAAAAAAAAACACGTCAACATTGATACGTTCGCATCACAAACCTGCCTTGCTCCTTCCAGCTGCTCTGGGTGATAGATTTCCATGACCTCATGCTGCTGCATTTTTTTCAAATAACTCCAATGGGATGTGTGGACAGTTTATTTTGTGAACATTACATCCCTGTTGTGTGGATTTACCATGACACCATGCAATAATTAATATATTTGTGCCTGATGGTCCTGAAGGACTTACAAATCCATGGCCAAATTAGTTGTATACGCCCACAATCAATTTGATGAAGTCAAGTCAATGCCACAGTTCCAACTAGAAGACCACCCGCCTCCTCCATGGAGTACAGAACATGCTGTACCTGACATTAACAGCACAGAAAATGAGTCACCACCATTATAAATGGTCGATGCTACGATGCAGCTGGATGTGTTGACTGTTTACATCATAGGACTCTCCCAGCTCAGAGTGGAACTCTGCTTGAAGTAAATACGGACAACTGTTAAACCTCAACACAGCTTCTGAACCAACGCAGCACAGTGTGACGCCCTTGTTGTTGTTAGCGAGTTAGCATGTGGGCTGAGGAGAGGTGGAGCTATGATCTCAAGAAGATGCCTATAGGTCAGACACGTCTAAGAAACACGGCGTTGTCTTCAGATTTATTCCCTTTGAAAAGTAACATACTCAAAAAAAATACTGATTCACCTGCGGGGGCTAAGTATGACCTGAGACAGACAACAATAAAAAGGATTTGTCAAAGAATGTTGAGTAAAACAAAGGTCATCAGTCACACCTATGGGGCTGTGTGCTACATGCCAACTGTTGCATAGCCATGATTCAGACTGCTCATGAATAATGAATTTACATCAACAAAGCTTTGTTTGACTTAACGGTGTGCTGCTGTTTAGCTTGTTTATTTGCAGTTCATCTTTGGGTACAGTGGATGCACGAAAATAATGAACGAATGTGTCTGCATACCACTGCAGTCATCATAATCATTTTTCACATTGTCATTGTCCTTACTCGCCGAGCTGGCTTCAAATGGGTAGGGGGTCCATAAGACATCGTGATCATAATGTACAACCCCACAATAAAGCTTTCATGACATTCAATTGAAATTTGTGACAAACAAAATACAAAGTAGACAGAGATCGCAAAACATGTCATATCAACAAAGGTTTTTAGTTAACTGTTGCTTCAACCAATCAGATTGTGAGTTGACTTGTAGTGGGTGTACAATGATGTCATCATGTTCACGCCATTTGACTGGATACTTTTAGAGCGTGTGACTGGATCTGTTGGAGTTCAACGACTAAAGATGCAGTTGTGTTCAGTTAAAAGCTGTTTTGTCACCACAAGACATTTTTAAAAGATGGACGCTGTTAAGAAATGTCGGGCAGCTCCGAAGCTAGCAAGTCTGTCACAATCCAGAAAAGACTCCAGTCTCCAGGGGGATGTCGTCAGTTGTCAGAGCTTCCAGTCGAGTTCACTACCGCGTGGAACTTTCTGGTGAATTTTTTTTTTGCATGTTGTTCACTTCTTTCTGTTACACGTCCAAGGAGTGGTGCTTACCAGAACTTTTGGGGACACAAGAGTGGATCTATATTTCAGTGAGTTAGCAATTATCAGTTATAAGATCCAGATTAGGTTGATGATTATGATTATCTACACAAATGGACTCAATCGTCACACATTCTTTCTTTCACTCGATGGCGTGACGCAAATGTGCTGATGTCGTCAGAGCCTCAGACTGAACACGTTCACCTCAAGGCCCAAAAGGCTCATTCAGTGAACGTCCACTTGATCTACGATGTGACGTCTGTGATGTTAGAATTTGTGTCCTGGTGAGACTCATTGTCCATTGCTGTGCAATAGCGCAGTTGTCATGCGTTTGGAAGGTGGCGCTGTCTGCTGGAGCTGTCTGGAATAATTCCTGACATTGCTCTTGTCTGCAGTTGTTAGATGGTGTGAACCTCCTGTAGCTGATAGATTTTAATCAGCTGTTCGGTTTCATATCAAACCACCAACATGGTTCTTTGAACTACAGAGAACATTCACAGTGACTGGTCACCTCCTCCAGCTGACTGGATGGATGTTCACATCCTGGGGCAGAGATTCATGCAAACTGCTCATGAACAGGAGTGTGCTGTCAGTTTCCGAATGACAGGCGCTCAGATCAACACACAAGTTCATGATCAGATGTAAATTTCCTGTGGCGATCGTGAGTCTGAAGGAGTGTCAGGCCACACACATATCTGTGAAGGTTTTATGTCTCTGTTGTGTAGAATGTGTCGTGTGCCACGTTTAACAACACATTCATGGAGTGAGACTATGAAGTGTGAATGAAGTGTCTCCCTGCCCCCCCAGAAGTCGGTGCCCTATACACACAGCACATGAAGAAAGAAAGCACTGAGAGCTGAGAGAAGCGGCCCATGTAATCTATTGAGTCAGTATATGTATAGATAATTCACAGTCATCAATCTAATCTGTATCTTATAACTGATAATTACCAACTCATTTAAACACAAGATTTTTAACCTTTTGGTCAAGTCTGTGTATAGTGAACATATCAGGACACAATGAATCCAAATGGTAATTTCCAATAGTGACAAACCTTATTCATCTAGATGTAAACCAGTGCTACGTGCGGTCGGCAGCAGGTGTAGATTTAGTCGGTAGCTACGAAAAGATCTGAGATACTGAAGTACTGATGAATGCGGTGATGCACATAACTGAGTCGACACACAAAATGTCATTCTGCTCACGTTCACGGGGTTATTGTAAGTGTGATTGGAACTCTGCTTTAAAACACTGACTTGTGAAGGGAAAATCATTTTTTAGTAGTGGGGGAAACGCTTTCTTCTGGGACAATATGTATTTCTGGCCCTCGGCTCTCTTCACACAGCATCCTGTAGATTATTTTTACAGACTAGGGGATGTTGTACTTATGCTGTGGCCAACACCCATGAACAGGAAGCCACAGTTTCTATGAAAGTCCACGAGATGGAAGCAGATAGTGCGAAGGGAAAACAATATTTTGGCCGAAGCTCCTTCAGGCGGCCAATTAGACTCAGATGCCTGTATGATTTACCACTTCCTCTACCTGCTTTTATGTGTTTGGAGCTGCTGTGTGGAACACAATGACCCATGATTAAAGATTGAGCTCCGGCTGGGAGACAGCCATGGCGCCGGTCTTATCAGATGCCTACGTCTCCGAAGACAGCCTGAAATCCATGGTCGTGTTCTCTGCCACACTGGCAGACAGAGACTTTCAAATATGTTGTATAACTTCAAGGAAACAGAAAAAGAACAGAAAATACGTACAGGCTCCTCATGAACTGCTCCACGGGATGTGTTCTGATGTCAGATGGGGACAGTTGAATCATGGTTTACTAGAAATATATACGTGAAAGCAGGGAGCAGAGACTGGCGACCCCGGTCATCTAAACTGAACGTCTGTGCTCCGTTGGCGGTGAGAGAGAACCCGATTCTCTGAGTCGTATTGTGTGCATCTGTGAAATCTGATGAGGGGAAATTGACGGCTGCCGGCCGAGTGTAGCATCTGGGTCAGCATATGGTCAGCACGGATGCTTCCAAGGTGACCCAGCGTTTGAGTCTGTCCGTCACACTTTGGACATTGTTCCATGCTTCCATGTGAGCCACCAATCAAAAAGGCTCAACGAGCCACACAGCGAGTTTCCCAGAAGTCACTTGTCACCTGCATATGGCACCATGCTCCACCAGGGTCACTTTTTTTTTTTTTTTTTCAATCAGGATTCTGAAAATCATCTCACCACCCCCACTTTGGGAGACTTTGCATCAAGGAACTGAGCATTGTGTGGTACTTTTTGTCTTCTCCCCCTCCCTGTCCTGCAGACATGGGCTGGAAGAGAAGCCCAGAACTCCACTGGCTGGTGGAGAGCAGGATATGAGGTCAGACTGTTAATTGGGTCATGAAACCTTGTGTGTTGAGATCCACATCAAAGGGACATTTATGGAACTGTGGGCAGTGATATCGATAGAACAGTGTCCAACAAAGCCTTCTTGGCCTCATTGTTGTCTGAGAAGGTCGATAATGGATCGTTTGTCCTCAGAGCTGTAAATGAAATGAAATGAATGTTTATCATGACTATGACTATCATGACTATGTCCTAAAACTGTTTTGTCAATTTGGCACCAGACGAGGACTCTTCCTGCAGATGACGTGACTCTAACAATGCTGGCAGCACCTTTGTCACATTTATATTGGAACTGAGGTACAGTCACACTGTACAGTCCAACTGCATCTCAACAAGAGTAAGAAGAAGTCTAACATGTACAGTAAGTAGATATAGAACAGGGCTTAACTATGAATTGTGTCCAAATCGTGAATATAGCGATTAAAAGGTATCGCCAGTTAAACACTATTCAAAAGTATGGACTGATTTTAACCCATTCGCTGCCTTTTTTGAGTCCCAGGAACTTGAAACATTTTGCCATTAACTCTCACATATCTCTCGTCATCTCGCATCTTCTTCTCGTAATCAATGCTAATCTCTCATCCTAAGAGAGAACTGCTTCCACCTACTGGGGTCACTTTATCATTACACCAGTTTACAAGCCTGATATTGACGGACAAGCTGCCCCACACCGTTATAGAGCTAGATCAGGATGTACGAGAAAAAAAAGTATACATGTACAAAACATTGACTGTGCAGACTTTGGTTGAGACTTTCCTGATGGGCGATTTTTTTTTTTCCCTGTGAGGGGCACATTGATGTTCTGTTCGACCTGTCACATTTACCCAAGGCTGCAGTTTGTATCATCTTCAGTCGGATCTTTTACACTTCACTTCCAGCTCTTTACAAGTCCGCTCTCATCGGTGTCTCATCGATGTGTCTGGGACAAAGAGAAGAGAGACTGAGCGTTACAAGTCTGTCTGACTTCCACTCAGGGTCTCTGTGTCGAGCTCTTTATGACCGTTCTTAGAGACACAAGCTTCTGGATTCATGGGGAGACCACACCTCACACATGTTCAAAGAGGGCTTGGCTTTGGCACAGATTTCTCATCTGAGCCCCCTGGCAGACTTCTCCCACAACATTTGGGACATGTCCAATCCATTCAAATTAGCTCGATGAGGCACAATCTGAAAATGAAAGAGGAAGGTGGGAAAAAGTGTAGTGAACACGAGTTCCCCTCAGATTCGAAAAGAGCCTGTTGATTTTACACGCACACACAAACTATCACTAGTAACAGCACACATCTTCTTGCAAATGGACCAATGATACAACTTTGTTTCTATTGAGTTGATTTTGGAACATGTTGTCTTCTTAAGCTTGGTCATAGACATCCTGGCTTTACAGACACTCATCACATAGTCCTCACTTGTCTGTGAAGCCCACAGACACCCAGGGAGCCCAGGATGGTTTATACTTTCATCCTTTCATGATAATGGAGTCATCATGCGCGACCACTGTCATTTGAATGTGCAAACAGACAGGAGTTGATGTTTCATGGGTGTGTCAGTATAACCCCATTTAAACTGTCGAGCAGTCACATAAATGCAGTGTAAAGCTGAACACACAGTTTACACATGTGACCTATGCGGGTGCCCTCAATATATTGATATTAAAAATGTCTGTATATATATAGAATCAGACTATATCACAAATATATCAACAGTTCCAACCATGGCTCCCAACTAATTGTCATTTTAGTTCTATTCTAAAATAAACCGATACTTTATTTCAGAAACCTGTTTATTATTTGTTCATTGATTCAGCTGTTCACTGTAGCTAGTTTCAATATAACTACTTGTGACATGTCAATTTTAGCTTTAACGTTGACTGAACATTCACTGTCAGTTTGCGGATCACTATGGAGATATATAGTATATGGACATATCGCCCAGGCCGACCCTAACTCTACACGATCACTTGTACTTGTGCTCTGTATTGAATCCTTCTTTTGTTGTCTGGGTCTTTCTTTGTGTACCTCAAGAATGGCAACTGACAGTGAGACGATTTTGTTACACTAAGAGTGGTGTGATTTCCTCCGTGTCCTAGACATGAACGCGTTGGCTCAATCTCCAAAAGGATGGATGGATATATGAGGAGAATGGTCCACACTGAGGACAAATGAATTTGAAATTGAAGCAATTATCCGTCCCAATGTGTTCAATCCCGATGCTGTGAGAGTTTGTATTATAAACACACATTATCTACGTTGTCCAGCAGGCTGGAGCTGCGCTCTCTTTCATCCAGTTGACACAGCTATGAACTCCCTGTCCTTCATCACTGCACCGCATTGGGCCCTACAGCTGCCAGCGAGCACGTAAAGAGATCAGCTGAGCACAAAGAACAAAGCAAACTGGCTGTGCCGGGAAAGGGACAAGTTTGTCTTGGTCAAAGCAGCAGTGTTTTTGTAGACAGAACTATAATGTGCCAGGTTGTGACAGAGTCATTAATTGAATTACAGAGGATGTACAGAAAGTCCAATTTGAATATTGGCATCGTAATGGTCAGAACACAGATTATTATACGTCCATTATTTTACTACTTATTCTGTTCTGATCAGTCGAGAAAACACTTTGTCTTCATTGAAGCATAATAATAAATAGAGATAAGAAACAGAGAAGGGCCCATTTAGAGGCCGTCCCCCTGTCTGTAGACATCCAATCAGAGGCCGTCTCCCTGTCTGTAGAAGTCCAATCAGAGGCCGTCCCCCTGTCTGGAGACGTCCAGAGGACGGCCCTCTGTCTGTAGACATCCAATCAGAGGCCGTCCCCCTGTCTGTAGACGTCCAATCAGAGGCCGTCCCCCTGTCTGTAGACGTCCAATCAGAGGACGGCAAATTATTATTAATATAAATTATTTCAGCAAAACATGATTTATCTTTTTATTATTTAATTTTTATTAATTTATTTTAGAGGCTATTTTTCTTCCATGTATCTTTCATTAAATGTGCACCTGATTCTGAAAAGGTACTCCGCTATTACAGTATGTATGCAGTATGTTTACAGCTGAACATGTGTTCGTGAACCAGGTGTAGAAACCTGACTTATCAATTCACTGATTTTCAACTGGTCGTGGGAAACTACTTGTGAAACATCCACAAACAAGGACTTCATGCTTCTTTATTACTGTGAGAATTCACTGCTTTTATGTGTCAGATTGTCACTGTTGGAAAGACGCACCTGTCTGAGACCATTTCTGAGTTTTCATATTCTACGATCAGTATTACTTTGACAACAGTAAAGTCTTGTTCAGATGGACATGGATTCATATATTTGTCATGATTAAGATACAGCAGAGAGACCTGAAGTAGAATGAAACTGGTTGAGGTGTGAGGCCGCCAGACTAAAAAGGTCCGGCTGTTCACGGAGGGACAGTGTAGAATTAAAACCTCACGTGGCTGGAGTGAGACTGACACCGGGACTGAGATGTGTCTCCTACATGTCTCCCAGGCACATCTCATGGCGGTCAGGGGCAGTGAGTCCAAAGAGTCCGCCGGATGTGGTCCTCCATGTCTCCAGTCATCGAGTGGGCCTGGATCTCATGTTGTTGGCTTTGGTTGAACACAATTCCCATGACTTGACTGCAGGGGACTCTCCAGGTCCATGTCTAATAAAGGAAACAGCCACTTAGTGATTTTCACATGATACAGTCAGTGGCGCCTCGAGGTGGGGCCAAAAATACAAGAATAAACAGACACATTGTACAAATGTCCCAGCTTCCCCTGCTCCTGAAGTGACTCGTTGTCTTCACTGTGGTCAGAGTGCCGAGAAGTTCTCCCCTTCTGCTCACCCACAGCTACACACACACACACACACACACACACACACACACACACACACACACACACACACACACACACACACACACACACA
>JBBMJM010114017.1:0-15562 GCA_037832705.1 Centriscus cristatus
GTGTGTGTGTGTGTGTGTGTGTGTGTGTGTGTGTGTGTGTGTGTGTGTGTGTGTGTGTGTGTGTGTGTGTGTTACTCAGATTAGCCGTTGTGTTGTCTTGGGAATTCATTCTACAGATGATGGGTCCCCCCTGAGAACATAACACTTCTGCGCGTGTGTGTGTGTGTGTGTCACAGTCTCTGCCATTAAACCTATAAAACTTCAAAGTGGCCTCACTACCCAGAGTCCCTTGCTGCTCTGACATCACTAACAGCCTGTTTTCACAGCTGCTGCACTCAGTGCCAAGGCAACCCACTCCTCAGCCTCCTCCACCTCAGTGTGTGTGTGTGTGTGTGAGAGAGAGAGAGAGAGGAGGGGTGTTTATGTCTGAGGGTCATGTCTCCTGCATGAAGGTGTATGCGTTGGCTCTGGAACAGGCTTCATCCACCAGGGCGTTTCACATGCCCTTCACAATAAGATGCGGTTTCAGACTGATGCCGGGCTGTCGGCGTGAACTCAGCGCCTGGATTCTGACCCTGGGAACAGAAGTAGGCAGCGGCTTGTGGTATCACCCGACACCTGCACTTCCTCTGTGATCGGTGCTGAACAAAACACCCATGTGATGATGATCCAAACGCTGATAAGTCTTTTCCCATGTTTGTCCTCCATGTCAACTGGGGCAATGTCCACTTTTTTTCCTGTCTTCCTCGGCACCGGATCAAGAATATTTTCCTCAACAGGCTGCTATTCACACTCCACGCCTGCAGGTGGCGCTGCATTTCAACAAAAACTGACAAAAGATGGTGGAGCAGCACTTCCCTGTATGCCAAGCAAATAGAACCATATCTGAGCAGAAAATGATCCACATGTACCACAGTAACACCTGAAGTAAACAAAGAGAGGGGGAAGAGGTCGAGGGTTAGAGGTCAAGGGATGGGGTAATAACACCTCAATCCGGAAGGGCAGCCAATTTATATTTTTTAACCCTGAGACCAGGTTTACAGAATCGACTTGACTGGACAAAACGATGCAAAACGTGTGTGTTTACTCAACAAAGTGTCTCCATGTGGATGTGGCCTGATACTCCAACCACAATCACTCAAACAAAGAGTGTGTGACTGCTGAGATGTCAAATCTGCGGTTAATAACAAACCACATAGGGGCAGAAGATTGGTTTGTTCCAGCGGATCATTTCAGGATTAGTTTTTGGAAGTCTTGGAATCTTCAGTGAGCTGGTTCTCACGCAGACCTCAGTTGGTTAAATGTGGCTAGAAAGTCTCTGGACAGTTGGGTCAAAATGTCTGCAGGCATTGGGGGAGTTTGATGTGGAAGAACCATGTGGAGTTATTCCTCCTTGGACATACGAAAGCGACCATCATCAAGAGCAGAATTTAAGGAAAACAGAGTTGTTCCACAACGTAATCGGATGTTCTCCAGCAAACCGTTGGGTCGTTGACATTTTAACACTGATCATGATCCCGGTGCTACAGTACATTTGCACTAGCATACTTTGGAGTACTATTAAAAAACAGCCAACGGCTCCTGAAAGCTGAGAAGTGTCACTCGGTTCTACTCCCTGTGGTGAAGAAGGAGAACACAGAATTCCAAAAGTATGCTAGCACGATGTAGCACCTTGTTCAGCGCTCTGATTGGTCGACGTGCAGTGATACTTGTGATGACTTTGGCACTGGTCTGGTTCCCCAGGCTTAGTCGTCGGGGGTTTCCCAGGATGTCACTGAGAGGATCATGGATAATGGACGTCCAGTGATAGATGCTGGGAGCTGCCAGAGGCTAAGAACCTCTCTGGTCGTCAGTTACGTCAGCGAGTGTGAGCTGCTTCACCGCTGGGAGGCTGCGTCACTGACGAGGGGACATGACAGGACGGTGGAGAAGTCAGAGGGCTGGAATGTCCTGACGGCTGGAACAATGGACAATGACGAGCGTTCTTTGCTCTCTGAGTAGACAGAGAGAATATTCTCATAGTGGCAGTGGATCGTACACGATGATTCCACGACTTATAGTAAGGACAAAGGAAGACGTGTGTGTTTCATTCTCCCCCACTTCTCCTTTTATCACCAGTTTTCCATGGATGTAAATAAACTAAGAGCTCCCCCTAAAGGTCAGCTCTGTCCTCTCATGTCTCCTTTCACATCTCCTGTGTCCTCCAATGTCTCCTTTCACCCTCTGCAGGTCTCAGGTCAGTAGGTCAGTATGTCAGTGAGACAAGCACCAGAGCTTTCTCTCTCTTTCTCTGTCTCTCGTCTATTTGCAACTTCCTCCTCTTCGGTCTTGCTCTTTCATCCTCTCCACAACAAACTGTTGTGGGCCGCAGTCTCGTAACGGCAACACTCAGCTTATTCTCGTGTCAGAGTTTGTGTCAAGAAGAGAGCAAATGCAGACATCTCAGGAGATAGACAGAGGAAGGATGGCAGGATGGCGGGGGCACAGGAAGCCTCTGTCACATCTGAAGGATGGAGGGGGTGAAGCCAGAGTCAGTTTTGGTCCAAACCAGGTTGAGAGCGCCACCTGCTGCTCTCCACCAAGCAGCTCTGGCTGCATCCCTTTGCACATGCTGCCTCCTGGTGATATGAAAAGGAACTGAAGGCGCCTGCGGCCGTACAGAGGTTCCAACACCAGGAGGCAAACAGGAGTCCAGAGTGTGAAAGTAGGGCAGTGGAAGTTGAGTCCAGAGGTGTGTGTGTGTCTATCAGGGATTAATAGTAGCCCCCCGTAGACGTGTAAACAACATTTACAAGACTATAAAGTACTTATTTTTCAAGTCCTATCTGCAGAAATCAGAGCCGGTGAAATCCCCGAGGCCTCCTCAGGAATGTCTGTCTACCTGCACACATCAGTGAGCACTTTGACGCACAAGGATATTCTATTGTCATGAGGTCCACCAGTTCCAACTCTCTGAATTATTTGATCTATTTCAAACCAAGTGGCTGGTTCATGAATGTAAATCCCCACATGGTTCCCTCCCCACCCAGCCAATGAGATAAAACTTTAATGACTCTGATTCTGGCGAATGCACATGATGCCACAAACAATGGTGGCAGGTGGATGTTTGGCCCGAAAAATGGAGAGTCGGTAACGACTAAAGCAGGGCAGAGTGGAAAAGCACACCCAGCAGGGACGGGCAGCCCCAGATGAGAGAAACAGGTGAGTTCATGTGTGTGTGAGCAGGATTCCTCTGGTGCAAGGTAATGACGGGCCGAGGTCCAGGCCGGACCCAAGATTCCAGGTGCAACAACTTGCAACTACGTGTGTCCACTCGCAACGGAACGTTCCAGTTCACACTGAGGCGGCGAGCTATGAGTGATCAATGCCACTTCACGTAAACAACAGCAATCAGTGCGTTGTGACGTGCCATGAAGCAGAACAGCACAACGAACCCACCGCAGAACTCAGCTCTTTGTATCCGAAAATGTACAAGCTGCATGAAAGCGTGTTTTCTCCCTGATTTTGTTAGCATAGCATTTCAAGCTACAGTTGTTCTTCAAAGTGACTTATCAGCATCATTCTTGTCCTCTGTCCAAAAGTTAGCATGTTTGCAGCTGGATTCATCACACAGCCACAGACAGGCCCCATGCACATCTCCAGCCCACAGCTGACTGAAAAATATTATTGGTGACTGGACAGGTGGACTCCTCTGGAAACTCTTGCGTCAACCAGCGCCGAAGCGCCTCCACTTGCACTGACGCTGCAACCGTTGCACCTTGAGTCTTTGATCTCGACTGGAGGCTAAAGAATGAGAGGTCAACAAGAAACAGCCATCTGCTGTCAAAATGGGAAGATGCACATCTACTCGAGGTATTAAGGCAAAGTCCGATGCCCATCTCGGCGCACAGGTATGCACACTTACACATGCTATCAAAGCCCGTATTGTTCCCCCTCTTATCCGCTCTCTGCTTACCTGCCCTGATCTCCCCTGTCTCCATCTCCACAGACTAACAGACCAGAGGACAGGAGGGCAGCAGCTAGAGGGCATGAGAAGAGAGGAGACAAAAGGGACGGCCGACACACGCACACACACACACACACGCACACACACACACAGGGGCCATTGTCTGGGGGCCCCTGTGATCACAGACACCGGTGGACCTCTTTTGCTTCCTTTCATCTCATCCTCACTCTCAAAGCAGGTTCTTCCTCTCCAAGATCCTCACCCTAACTTCACACGCACGCACGCACGCACGCACGCACGCACGCACGCACACACACACACACACACACACACACACACACCGATGGACCTTTTCTCCATCTCCGAGCTCCTTCTTCACACCACATAGAGGAACCAAATGACACTTCTCAGATTTCAGGACCTGTTTTCTGAGAACACAAATGTTTTTTTTTTTAATGTTTCACCCTGGCACCGCTTGACGGAGGCGCCTGACGCATCGGTCAGTGTTTTGAAATCCACTGCCTGCAGTTGCCGTGGCGACAGCGGCACACCTCCGCGCTCTGCATTCCCAACATCTATCAGTGATGGACAAGGAAGTTCCACAGAAGGAATGTGTGAAGAGTAGTAGCGCCGAGATGTCCAACGGCAGTTTGCCCAACTCCTGACCCCTGAGCTGCGACACCATGACCTCTGACCTCCGGGCTGACAGGACATGCTTTCATCACCAACTGAAAAACGACCTTCAGTCAGGTTGGGAGGTTTTTTTAGGTTTTTGACATGGGCCTAGAAAGATGATTTCCTTCTTGAAGGAAAGAAGGAGCTTTTTTAAACTTTCTTCTACTTGTTTGACTTTCACTGCTGATCGTACGTTCCAACAATGAACTCCTGCCGTTTGTTTACTTGTCATGTTTAACCGATCCTCCATCAACTGGCCAAAAACTGGACCTCGTTCACCCAAAGCCGCCCAACCATCTCCCTCTCTGTCCACCTTCTCACACCTTCCTCACCTTTGATTGGGCGGGGTGTGTGTGTGTTTTGGCATGCTTTGGAGGACAAATGCCGACGTAGCCATGACAACGGCTCACATGGCAATGGTCCTCCTTCCACATGCTCATTGTTTTCAGAGTGGCTAGCTTCTAAACTAGCATGGCTTCTTTAACAAGGTACTTGGACAGTATGTGTGATTGTGAGCTGTGTGCACCGTCACCATGACGACAGCTAAATGTTGTGTGTGCGTGTTGCAGGGAGGAATAGAATCTGTCCAGGATGATGTAACCGAGATGTTTGACCTCTGACATTTGACCTGAGCAAACTACTTTTCTGTGACTGTTCCACATAGTAGTTAAGTCGAAAAGCCGGGAACTCCTGTTTTGACCCTGTGACCCTTGTTGTATACAGACAGACACGGAGTATGTCTATGATGTCATCGAGCCAGGTGGAGCTCTGTGAAATGTCCTTGATAAGCCTCCTGTAGTTGTGTCTGGAGTCACTGGGCTGAGTCAGTGCACAGATTCGTCTTAGTGTTTGTGTGTCCAGACGCTTGGACGAGCATAATTGTGTGTGGGGATTAGGACCTCAGCGCCCTTCGCTGTCTGAGGTCAAAGACCGGACCCTGATAAACTGACCCAGGGGCTCAGCAGTGATGGGAAGAACAATCCTAAGAATCTGTTCAGTAAAAACATTTGTGCAGAATGTCCGTTCAAAGAATCCTTCAGTGCCCCCGCTACGCTTCCTGCAGTGTTGAAACGTACCAGACTCCCCTTGGGAATCTTCACATTTTAGAAATGTCATCATTGAATGACAGAAGCAAATTTTAACATGTTCAAGATGGATTTTAACATGTTCTGAACAAACTGTAGATCTCACCGATCTACAGTTCAGCACTGATCTTTGTCAGAAAGAGTTGTTGGATTTGTCACGGGTCTGTAAGGGTCTGAATACTCCGTTACGGTCATAGAGAGATGAAGTCGCCATGTCTTGATTTCAGTGAGTAACTCGTGTCAACTGACTCGTGCGCTGGGAACGGACCAACTACCCAGATTCACTGCACTCAGCTGAACAAATCAGTCTTTTCAGTCAGTGAATCAGTAGAAACCTACGACTCAGCAAACACTGGATGGGTTGGCGCGGTCGAGTCAGTGGTAGTTTGTTTTGTACACCGCTTTTCATACGTGATCATATGAACCAGCATGTGAAAATGCATAACAGTGTTAAGTCCAGTCCAGACCAAAGACCCCAACTTGCAACGGAACATTCTCGCAACATCTCTCTTCTTCTTGTCCTTGAGTTACATAACTCTGAATTGTGTAATTGGTGATGTTGTTAGCATAACATTTCCAAGCAAATGTGAAAACATGGTTGTGCTTCCAAGGAATTCATCAGCATGTCGTTCTCATCCTAAAGTTAGCATGTTTGTTGGCATGTTTGTAGCTGCATACATCACACAGACATGCCCTACACGCCCTACGTTGCTGCCCCATTACAGCTTGGCAGCTGATTGGTCAGAACCTGGTTCAGAACAATCTGAATTTTCACGTTGTGCCATGAATCTGGACTGAACTTAATAATCTTTGGTTATTACACCTGGAATTGGAGCTATACACGAACATTCAACAGTCCTGATCCACCCCTTCCCAGAAACACACACAAACACACACACACAGTATTGTATTCTTTTTGAGACATGTTGCGGATTCTGGTGACAAAGTGCTAAAGTTGGCGCTGCTCAAACAGCTGCTGTCCAAAGTAAATTAGAATCTGCCAATAGAACGACGCACGGTGTTTACGCTCAGTGAGACACCTACATATTACCTGAGGGGGTTTGGCAGTATCAGCACAGACATATGTCAGCACCGCTCACGCTTGTGCTTGAGACGTGCACATACAGAATCGTATGTTATTCTGCATAACCAGTGTGTTAAAGTGTCTCTTCTTGTCCATGAATTTCACGCTCAGGCATTTCCCTCGGTGATGTTGTTAGCGTAGCATTTCAAGCTAATGTTGTGAAAACACATGCACGCTTCAAAAGGATTCATCAGCATGCCATCCTTGTCCTCCGTCCAGAAGTGAGCCTGCTGTCTCACGGCCGGCGCTGACTCCACTGCTATGCTAACGGTGTTACCTGAACACCAGGTGACTGACTAACACTGCTCCTCGTGGCCACGGGAACTGGTTCCACCACTTGCAGCACCTTTGTGCAAACTATCAACCTGAGCACAAAGCCGCTGGTCATTCCTGATTCTAGAAATACGATGCTACAACAGGAGCACGTACAACATGCTGCAGATGTTGCTAACGGCTGTGGACGCGGCTAAACATGTGTGAATGCAATGTTTCAGGGTCGATAAGCAGGTGATGGATGTGCGATGTGCGGGGCTGGTGCACCTGGCAGAGACGTTTGGCTAATCCACACACACCTGGAGTGCAACGGCTATTTTTACACACACACAAACTTCAAACGGCCTTGCCTCACCCGCAACACATTCCACACCAGCGAGCGAGTACTTTGAACATGGCGCCACGCCGCCTCCTTCCAGTGCTGGGAAGACTATACGGACATCATCACGTCCTTCTCTGCCACCCTGACCGCATCTGAAGGGCTGTCGACCCTGTCGACCTGCTGTCAAATACCCCTCAGCGAATCAAAGAGGCTAGAAGGAATCACTGCTGCTGATCAAGGTTTCTGGTGAAAAACATTGTCCGGCACTTTCTGTCCCAAAGGTCAGATCAATATCTGTCAGTTCAGGAAAATGTGAAAAAAAAACTGGTCCATGAGGAAAAGGTCTAGGAAGCAATAAAATAAAATAAAAATAATAATGTAATATTTTAAATTGTTATTACAATAAAAATGAAATAAATAAATACATACATAACATAAATAGATAAGATATAGAGACACATAAACAAACAAACAAATACATAAATAAATAAAATATAATATAACTAAATTATAAGAAAATTATAATGTAAATATAAAAAAATAAATAAGTGGAAAGACGTGTGGTTCTGATCCATTACTCTTCTATTTACTGTGTGCAAACTATCAAAGTGAATCACGTCAGAGTCCAGATGCGTCCGAAGAACATATGCTCTGCGTATGCAACCAGAATCTGCATGTCCGGCGTCATGTCGGGCATAAATATGTGAAGCTGAAGCAGCAGTGACGTGCACGTGACGCCACCGACTTCACTGGAAGTCGCTCTGATGAAAAGGAGTCCACCAGCGTGGGATGGGGTGATTAGTTGTGACGGTCCAGGACCTTTAACTGATTAGACGTGTGCGTGCCCTGGCTCGCTGTCTCCTGACGATAATTACCTTCTATTATGGAGAATGTAAGCATTCCAGCCATTTCAGATAATGTACATGACGCAGAACGCTGTGTGTGTGTGTGTGTGTGTGTGTGCGCGTGGTTTCAGTGGTTTCTTTGGCCCACACTTCACCTCGTACACACAAAGGTCCAGACGGGCTGATGAGAACACGTCAGATTGTCGAATATGAAATGTTGCAATCAGAAAGGAACAAAGCAAAGTTGGTGTGATTGACATGTTTTTAAAGATTTGATTGTACTTCCCAGGAAGTCACAACCAAGATTAAACTACAACAAACACACACGCACATGCACACACATGAGTGAGTTGTGTGGAAATTGTGCAGTGTGTGTGTGTGTTCAGTGTGTGTTGGTCAGAGGCACTACAGCAATGTTTGTGTTACAAAGAGTTCTGTGTGTGTGTGTGTGTGTGTGTGTGTGTGTGTGTGTGTGTGTGTGTGTGTGTGTGTGTGTGTGTGTGTGTTTGAGTTAATGACATGACTCTCTTGGTGGACTGTATGTTGAACAATGACACATACGCTGCCCGATGTGATGTTTTGCGGTTGTGAATCAACTCTGTGACTTCACATTCAAGCAAGATTTGTCCCCATACACACACTTGCGCTACCCTCCCCAACAGCTTTACATGTGCAGAACATGATCCAAAAGAACATGCTTTGGAGGGGGGGTAGGGGTGGGGGGTGGGGGGGTTGAGATGGCAGGAGAGATTGCCAGAGTTACGAAACATGCAGCAGCTAATCCTACATCTGGATTAGGACTTCATGCTCGATTAGTCAGACTATAAATAAATGCAGCAGTAAATAAATTCAAGCATTTACAAGTTATTGAAGAAGAAATAAAACTGAAATGGATTAATTCAAGTAAAATCAAATAATAATAACCAATCAATCATCACCAACACCAAGGACATTTCTCGTTGCCTTCGTATAGATAACCATGGCATCGTCTCCATGGCAACAGAGTGCCGTAAAGCAGAGCAGCACCACAAATCCACCGGCTCCCTCAACTCGTCATGTCATTTCTGCGGTTGAATACAAGCTGTGGGTTTCCTTTGCAGGATGGCTGGTTTGGTTCCACTCAGGTGCTTTTCCATTACAATTCAGTTCGTCTTCCATGTGGATGCTGACGTCCCAGCGACGGCTGCGTAACCTCCAGGATAGAATGGAGGAAGACCACTGAACGAGCTTAGCATTTCAAGCTACTGCTGTAGAGGAAAAGTTGCATTTCAAAACTATTCACCAACGTGTCAACCTCGTCCTCCGTCCAAAAGTCAGACATGTTTGTCTCATCTGTGTACGTCAGACAGCCACAGAGCATCACATGGGTACCCGTCGCCAGCTCACTGCTGATTGGCCACAAAGTTTGTCTGCAGCCATCAAACAGGTCCAATCACTCCGTTCTTCTAATTTTGCCAAAATCCAGACTGAAAACCACGTCCCCCTCTGCCTCCCCACTGCACACAAATCAGTTTGCAGGAAATTATGACTAACTATACGACAAATGAGGCATGAAAGCTGTGGCTGACCTCCGGGTACCTGAACCTGCCAATCACATCAGCTGGCAGCGAGCGGTGCATTCTGATTGGAGCATGAGTCAGAGTGTTCTGGAGCAGCAGTTGTTATGTCTGGGCCCATTTCAGCGCCTGTGCTTCAAATGTGTTCTCAGCTGTGAGCAGCTCGGCTTCACTCGGTTCGGTCTTGTTCTGCTTTGTCGTAATCAAGTTATCACTCTCGCCATCCCCCCGCCGCCGTCTTCAGTCTACCGATCCGTCCACGTCAGAGGGTTGACGAGCAGACGGTGGAGACGTGATGAAATGCAGAGGGGCCGCGGTGTTCGTGGGGAGGAGGGAGATATATTCTCTGATGAGGAACAGATCGACCCGACTCTGCTCTGTACCTGGGAAACGAATCGCTAGTATTTTGAAAAGGACGCTAATGTGGCTAATTGATGAATTACCCCAGTGGTAATGTAGCAAAAGGAAAATGATGTATGCGTTCCATGTTGTAGCAATGTCGCGTATTAATCATTCACGTAGACGTCATGTAGTCTTGTTTTTAATTCTGTTGGACCACACTGTGGAAGGAGGAGAACGCTCACCCAACTATTTATTAGAAATGATGCACACCAACTGCGCAGAGATGCCATCAGCCGCCAATCATTTGTACTGACGTACATCAAAATAAATCAAATCACTTATTCAGAAAATGAAAACCCTTAAATGAATATTGCAGGAACTAGGGTTAGTGGTGAGACCTGAAGGGTCCCTGCACGTTCCAGTACAGATTGAGTGAGGGGATGACAGTCACAATAACTCCTTTCAGTTGTTCAGTCCTACTTCCTGTTTCAGTTTGACTCCACCACCACACACTTTTTTTCTTCTTTCTAAAGATCGTGCTTCCTCCGTTACAGGCCATCATCATATGTGATGGATTCATTTTGATCAGGAACATGTTTAGTTTTCTATTCTGGGTCAATTCATTCCAAACATTTCCACGTCTGCGTCGATTCTTCCACACACATGAATGGGATTCACTGTCCCCTGATGGAAACACTCATTTCATATTCCACATCACACCCACATCAAGTTCTTCTAGCTGTGAGCGCCTGCTGACCTCTGAGTGAGGGGTTGGCAGTGAGGGGGCGGGGGGGGGGGATATTTCCCGTACTCACTTCAGGCCATACAGGTGTGACGCACCTGTCCTCTGAGACAACATTCCAGCCTGGAGACGCCAATCCTGCTGACGCACTGAATGTTATTCCACAGAGGATTGGACGTGTGGTTTGTGGATACTGTGGGGGTGGGTGGGTGGGTGGGTGTACGTGTTGTGGGGCTTTCCCATCTTTGAGGAATCCCATTTCCATGGCAACGAGGGACAACACTAACACATGGCCTGTGGAGGAACTGCGGGGAGCTCAGTCACTCCACCAACCAAAGCCCCCCCCCTCAAAACACACACACACACACACACACACACACACACACACTGTCATCCTGCAAATCTTTCCCAGAACACCCCCACATTGCCCAGATAATACATATATTGACCTCCATTGTTGACAGAGACTTCATGAAGAGTCTGTGTGTTGATAACCGGGAACAGGACTGTACCAGGTTGTGGTCTTGGTTACCATGGCAACACAAGGGTCCAAGGGGCCCATGATGTTTGTACTGCACATAGCTGTGTGACTTGGAAGAGCTGACTAGGGGTAGGGGTGGTGCGGGGTGGTGGTGGGGTACTATGTCAACAGCTTCACCCAGGCTGCTCCTTCTAGAGCCGAGATAGAAGCAAGACGACGAGGAGACTGAAATCACCGAGCACCGATGGGACGGACGGCCTCGTAGATGTTTGTGCAGAAAATTCAATTTGGAAGCTATGAAGCTCGTAGCCTACTGACACAGATTTAGGTGTCACAGATGTGTCTGCAAACATTCAGCGTCTTTGAAAGCCTTTTTTTCTTGAATATTTGACAGGAGGCACGCTTTCACACACGCAATAAGCTTCTAGCAAACCGGGAATCTGTAGCGCTGAGCTCATCACTTTGCAGAAACTTCATCCAATAAAACAATTTATGGTTTTCTGCTGATGTACAGCTGGCAGGCCCATTGCTAATGGCTTTAAAATGTGCTGTCTCTGGCCAGGAGCGACTGGAGGGGGAGTTAGTGAGGTGTGAGGGAGTTCACATTCATGGTCCACACTCTGAGCTCCTCTAAAGCTTCAGACGTGTGTGTGTGTGATGCTCCAATGTGTCCAGATCTCTTGACATCATTGCTTTCTTTGCGTAACCAAGCAGTCAGATGAGTGGCAGACCAACTGAAGCCTTTGATCGTTTCCCAGCAACGCCAGTGGCCCCGTTGGAAGCACCACACAGGAGCTGCAGGCCACACACACACCGAGATACAGGTCACGTGTAATTGGAAGTGTGTGTGAATCAGTGACAGTGAACAACATGTGGACGGAGGAGCTGCCTCCGCTGGATGTTTTATAGCTCAGGATATGTGGTGGCGCACAAAGGTTTTCTGGGAAATGAGGCCAATGGGGCAGAGTCGTGCAGGTGGTCAGGAAAGATGGCACGCGGGGGTGTGAGGGTGAAGGTGGGGAAAATAAACGTTTGTTGAGTTCGAAGCAAGTTCTGTTTTTTGAGGGAACATTTATGATGATCAGATCAATTGTCTGTCGCTGCGTCATCATGACGTTTTCATTCTATTTTCTATATCCGAGAAGAGTTTTGAACATCTTTAAGTGTATTCACGACATTGTGAATACACTTAAATCTACGCTAACAAAACCACCAAGAGAAATGACAGAGCGTTCTAGAAGTTCCACACAATTCTACATGTTCAATCTCTGTTCATGGTTCAGACCTTCGCTAACGTTCTGACCAAGCAGCTCCCAGCTGGTGACAGGTACCCACATGGGGCGTGGAGCTGCAAACATGCTAACTTTTCAATGGAGGAAAAGGAGGAAACGCTGATAAATCCTTTTGAGGCACAACTGTGTCTTCAAACCAGTAGCTTCAAATGCTATGCTAACACAACCACAAAGACAAATACCAGAGGACATAATCGGATAAGAAGAGTTGAGTTCTTCAGTGGGTTTGTTATGCGGTTCCACTTTACGGCATGTTGCAACGCAGTTGTTGCTTTGGAAAGGACATAGAGGTCGCAATGAACTGTGGCAGCTTAGTGCCTCGGGGTGAAATGGACTGTTGCTGGAACGTTCCATTGGAGGTGGAAGCACATTGCAAGTTGTTGGGCCTGGAATCTAACTGGACTTTACAAATAAACACAATGCTGCAGAAATGATTCTTTCGACAAGTCACGAGGGACCAGCCTGCGTCATCATCCTCTCCTATCTGCAGAGTTCCCGAAAAATGCTGGACAGATTGCCGAGCCTTTAAAACCAGTTGGAAATGTTGGAGTTTGCGTCGGTGCCAGCACAAATCCCAGCCATCCCTTGGTGGTTGCTTGGTGGTTGCAGCATGTATCTTTTAAAGTTACATTCCCTGCAGTCAGCTGTGTTCTCGCTGCAGGATGGTGCATGGGTCTGCTGCCTCTTCTGTGTCTGTGTGCGATTAACATGTCGCCACTCAAGCCCACAAAACCACTAATAGTAGGGTCCTGAAGGAGGCTACTTTCCACAGGGAGAATCTGTGTCCACAACAAGGTCGCACTCGGGTTTGAATGGAAAACAGAGAATTGGCACTTGGGGACAGAGGGCAGCGACTCCCAGCGCAGGTACAACTCTTGTTCTTGTTTGTGTATGTTTCGGAGTGCAGAGAGCGTGGAGAAAACCTGGTAGTTAGGCACCCGTTGTCAAGGAGACGAGCTGGAGCAGAACCAGCTGGGGATGGGTCATCCATGTGAGCACGTACAATAAGACGTGAAGTCTGCTAGCATCCATTTGTACGTTGTGAAAAGCAAACGATGCATAAATTGCACATTTTGTGCTACGTTCCATTTGCAGGTGAGTCAGAATGGGATTGACTTTCCAAGCTGCGGACAGGAAGAAAAGACTTTCAGAAGACAGAAAGCTCAGATTCTAAGATGGCGTCAGTAGCTTAGTCTTATCTGCCGTGTTCAATCACACAAACATTTGATTTGTTGTCTGCTGGGATGTTCATACAGAACACAACGACGTGTGCTGGTTACACAACTGGAATAAGAATGTTTGTTTTTACCCAGAAATGGGTGAGTTGAGCCCAATTTATGTACGACATAGAGTCCACGTTGGCGCAGAGTCCGGCGCATTGCCTCCGGTGTAGGGTCCGCATTGATGCAGTACCTATGGTGCAGGTTCACCGTTGTAGGGTTCACGTCGACACGTTTCCTACGGCATAGCTTGATGTGCACTTCTCCACAAATGTAACGCGTCGTGGCTACATGGACCTCCGCAGACGGTAACTGTGATCGACTGTTTGTGACTTGCCCAGCTCTTGGAGAAGGACTAGGGTACAGCCCAGGGTCAGTTCAACGCAGAAGGCCGATGTGTCGGCAAGTCACGGTGGCTGCAGTCGTTATCTCGTCTTTCGCTCGGGGAATAACAAAGGAACACTGTGCTCCTCTGTCGGGGGAAGGGAGGAGAAGCTGTCGTAGACTCAGGGTCTTAAGAAGAGAAAAGGAGTATCTGGAAGCTGGCGCCATATCAAGTCAGCTACTGATACGAGATGGCAGACTGACGGTGAAGAATCACTGTCAAGTCCATAAAAATGAAAGAGACGGGTGCCGAGCGGCTTGTGGGTTCAGTGCTCTCACAGGTCATGTTTCATTTCAAATCCGTCTTTTCCTTTGTCTTTGGAAACAGTATATATATCTGCTGTCAAGTGTTCCGTGAGTTTGTTCTGCGTCCAGCTCGCACACACTGATGATGTACGCGGCGCCCCTGCCAGGACGACATCTACACAGGATATAGTTCTCAAACACACCAAATGGAAAGAAGCTGTGAAGATGGAGGAGGAAGATCACTCATCCTCTGTGGGACGGTTACTGAACGCGCTGTACTGGGATTGAAAACAAGAATCTCAGTCTAAAAGTAAAGATTAGTGTCAAGTACTGATCAGGGATGAACCAGCTACAATACGACTCACAGCAGCTTCGCCACTGACACTCTCAGGAGACCAACCAACAAATTACAAGCCAGAATCAAAGCGAAAGAATGCCATCAGTAGCAGTGTTAGGCACCTTACTTTTAAAAAATAATGAGTTAATAAATTAGAGTTACTGTTACTTCTTCCAGAAAGTAACAACGAAAGTTACTAACTGAATTACTCCACCAAAAAACGGATCTGTAACTGGAGAATTACACGTGTTCTCACATCGGTCTCACAACACCAAAAGAGCCACTCGTTGTTCTCTTGAATAAGAGTCACTAGGGATCAGAATACATAAAAAGTTTCAACTCAGGAAGCAAACCAGGAAGCGAACAAACTCAACCAATCTGACTCACCAGATGATGAGTTGAGAGATGAGTCAATGAACAAATCTTTTCAGTACCTGATTCAAGAGTTTGTGTTCTCAAACGAGCCATTCTTTCGACAACACTACTTTGCAGCTCCTCTTTTCCACACAGAAACGTTGTAGAGTTGTAATTCGTTAGATCACCTGTTACTGAAAAAAAAAAAAAAAAGCAATAGTAAAGATCCCTTGAGTCTCCAGCTAACGTCATGATCTTCTTATTACTTTTTTTTTACATCTACACATCTGCTGTTCCTATTTCTTGACAGCAGCAGGACACAAGACATTTACAAGGATATATAGCAACGCACGCACGCACGCACACACACACACACACACACACACTACAACTACTACAACATGCCATGGATGTCATTCCATGTGTGCTGTATATCAC
>JBBMJM010114069.1:0-15555 GCA_037832705.1 Centriscus cristatus
AGTGGTCGTACAGGACCGGCGCGCGGCAGTTAAGGACGGTTGGTGCTTTGATGTGCGCAAACGTCCGGACATCACCGACCGCTGCTCCCGGCACACGAAGCCAAAAAATCCGTGTTAGAGGAACCAAAAGAAAGAAAAAAATAAATAAAGAAAAATCGGTTCCCTGCCACTCAGTTCCAAGTACGTACCAGGCTCCAGGAAGACGATCGGCAGACCGTTACTCCAGTCATCGATGCGCGAGGCGGCACACAACCAGCTGCTCTCGGCAAAGTCAGAAAAGTTTATCCGAGTGCGCGAGGAAGGAAAAAAGTTTCTCGCAACTCAGGTCCAAGTACACACCGGTCACAGCCTCTAGGAGGACGATCGGCAGACCGTTACTCCAGCCGTTGATGCGCGAGGCTGCACACAACCAGTGGTGCGTGAGAAAAAGTACTCAAAGCGCGCTCGCGGGGTGACTGAAGAGACTGATCCCCTGCTGACACCGGGTTATATACTTTCCCCGGGTCTACGCAGGGGGTCACGTGTGACTTTGTTGTTATTTGTACTCGACATGCGCTTGCGCGACGGAGATGTATCCCAGTGCTTCTGCACCGCCTCTGGCGGTCAGTAGGGACGACATAGAACATATCTTATACCATACCAGATCTTTTACTCTCCTACATTAGCATCACAGCTTCCTGCTGTCTCACGAGGTAGAGGAGTTAAAGAAACTTTGACTTAAATAAGCTGCAGGATTAGATGGTCTGAAGGCGGAAGCAGCCACACAAACCTCCTCCGTCGCCAGACTGTTCATATTCAAGATCTCGCTTCATGTGAAGAGATTCTCTCATTATCAGCGAACTCAGCGGGACTGCTTCCTTCATGCCGACTGACATTTTGATTCAAGAGGGACTAATGAAAGTAATCACCCCCACCCCACCACCCAGCGCTGGCGACCCACTGGTTTCGCAACCTGTTTGGGACATGTTTAGTCATCTTTCTCAACATGGTTGGCTCCGCCACAGTTGTGGTTTGTATCTGTGTTATAATGTTTCATACAACAACTACTACATGTTCTCAGTAGTGATCAGGAGAGAACGGACACTTTGCAGTGGATTCATGGAAATATAAAAGTAAAAACGCAGGATTGAATGTTAATTTATGTGTCTACAAACCTGCACAGGGAGCGGCTTTGGTATTGTAAGACACATGTATGAAAATCGGCATAATCTGGATCCTGTTGATGTATTTTAAAATAAGTCTCAGGTGTGAGCTGTAGTCACAGACTTCAAACACGACTTCAATCTTGAATATTGACGTGAAGTGGTGGGTACACGCATCCCACCGTCCCTCACAAAATCACATCCTTTGATCCGGCTATATCCGAATCCGAAACTTTTATCTGGTAACCCAGATACCAGTTGGGTCTGTATACATGAAATATGTCTGGGGGACTGTCATAGAACACAATATTCTGTCAGTCGTGAATGATCGGGTAATGGACAAATACATTCACAGAGGGTCACGATCACAGGTCTGATTTTCCAGCAGACGTGGTTTGTTTTAAATGAGATGAGCTGTGGTAGTTCACCAATTGCGTTTGGTATAAAAAGTCTAACATGCACGATTCCTTCATATCGCGTACCAGCAGTTTCTTTGAGGCTATCAGCAAACATCGAAAGGATTAAATGATGAAATTACTGCACGCCGGGCGAGTTGCTGCAGTAATTACAACATATTTCTGTGTGTGTCAGGCACAGAGAGAGTTGGAGTGCGGCCCGAGCATCACACAATATGGTTCTTCAGTGAATCCGTGATCACAAACGGGGCCAGCGAGGACGACTTGAAAGGGCTCTCAAGAGCTTAACGGGCGAGAATTGAACCTGTCAAGTGGAACGACGCTCCCCAAATGATCCAGTGCCTCATGAGGAACCTGCAGAATTCTGGCCAATTCAATTATGATTGAGGAGTCGTTAGTCATCAGTGCAGGAGCACAAGATTAATGTGCAGCCACGTTTGGGTCTGTTTTTATTTACCCTGGGTGGCTCATTCAGTGGGAGTGCCCTCATTAATGTTAGTGCTGTAATTGACTTTAAATCCATTTATACAATGAAGCTGTGGTGTTTAATAGATGCACAGTGGTTTCAGGTGGGAGGACGCAGAGAGTTTCTGCCGCATTAAGAAAACCGGCAATGTCATTGGGTTTAATTTTATATTCTAAGGTTGTTTGTTTTTTGTGTTGTAAAATATTGTATCATATTATATGGCCTCTTTTTTGTAAAAAAAAAAAAAAAGAGAGACCATGTAAATAAACAGCAGAAGACTCTAGAGTCAGCGTGTGAGGCAGGCTAAGGGGATTTTGTTTAGTTCGGACTTTCTGACGTTTCCGAAACGAAGGTACAGATGTTGAAGCTCCCCGGACCAAAGAGGCAAAGTTTGGTCCTACCAGAAGAGGTGGTCTAGGTCCAGACTTTTTCTTTTTTATTGTTTTTTTATAGTCCATAGTCTGGACTTTCTGTCCTTTTTAACAGGAAGTTCCAGTCATCAGCCTGCACATGGAGACGAAATAGCGGGATCTTTCTGTGTGGAGGTTCCTTGCCTGCCTCTCAGGGTACTCCAGCTTCCTCCATCCTCCAGAAGCATGCAGAGGTTAATTGGCTCCTCTCAATTGCCTGGAATGTGAGTGTGAATGGTTGTCTGTCCTCATAGAAAAGGACAGACAACCTTTGTGGAAAAGGAATAAGCGGTGTGTGTATGTGTGTGTGTGTGTGTGTGTGTGTGTGTAACAATGTTAAACGCTCCGCAGCCAAAATGACACAAACAAATGTGTTTGTGTACTGTTCTTCTTCCATGTATTCCCTGGTGGTTTAGACAGGCAGCTTGCTGGTAAACAACACGACCTGCCCCCCACCACACACACACACACACCCGCCACCCGCGCTGCTGCTGCTGCTGCAGTCATTTCCATACGCTGTAAAGACAGTTTGTTTCTGAAGCCAGCGGCAGATACGATCAGAGGATCCACAGAACCTCTGGTTTCCAAGCTCAGACGTGTGTGTGTGTGTGTGTGTGTGTGTGTGTGTGTGTGTGTGTGTGTGTGTTCGTGTTCATACTCCACACTGGATGACATTTGACTTGTGATGGTTGAGTATGTGTTGGAGGTGCAGCTCCTTCCTGAAACTACTTGATATACAACTTCCTCTTTTGTAGCATGTCAAATCATTTTACTACTGTACTGCACATAGACACATATACAACACCGTCACACATGTACACACACACACACACACATTAACCCTGATAAACTGCACGTGTACACACCCTGCACATATACTCATGTATTGTGCACACATATACTGCAGTCATACACATTCTGCGCACACACACACACACACACACACCATATGTACTGCAAAAACACACTTTGAGTAAACAACTTCTTCTGATAACATCTTACGTGTGCTCCTAATGGCAGTGATTCTCTCGGTGATACTTTGAAATAAAATGTACTAGATCACAGATAATTGGGAAATATTAAGTGTTCACACGTGTTAGCACACATTAACACAGTAATTGATCACCCAGTAAATTGAAACCGTTTGTTAAGAAATCCCACCACGTGCGGGAGCAGAATAATTGCTGGTTATAATTCACAACAACAACCTGCTCCGGCTGCTCCTCGCGTCCTCTGGGCTGCGGCCAGGACAAGATGAATCGGCCCGTTCAGCCGCTCCACCAACTCGAAAGCACCCGTGGGTGACATCCGGCTTGTGAAAAATTCACGCTCATGGCATGAACTTTCCGAACCGTGACGAGTTCCTGGCACGTCGTTAGTCAGCAGGTAGTGGAAGCTAACTACTGAATATGCTGGAACATTAATCACATCATTAATATGACGTGCAGCTTCACGTTCAGAGGAGAATCCCCGGACACTGCTGCTGCAAATGTTCCCAGGCAGCCAAACAGCGAACCAACAGGGGTTAGCTCGTGAGGAACGTTACCGCCATGGCACTCAAAGCCTTTCACTGAGTGACTTTTTTACCTATTCACACATGCTGGCATTTGATCGTGTTAATGTTTTATGACTGGTGTTTTTTTGTTTTTCACCAAATTTCACCAAACCTGGTAAAAAAGATGACATTTGTATTTGAAGATGTTTGTGCTACAGGTGCCAAACTTAGATCAATGTGTGAAATCACTGACCTTTGATTCACTGTCAGCAAACTAAGGCTGAGTTTGAGCTCTTGCTTTGAACTGACACATGCTCCACACTGTGCCCCACACTGTGCTCCACACTGTGCCCCACACTGTGCTCCACACTGTGCCCCACACTGTGCCCCACACTGTACCCTACACTGTGCCCGACACTGTGCCCGACACTGTATCCCACACTGTATCCCACACTGTGCCCCACACTGTGCCCCACACTGTACCCTACACTGTACCCCACACTGTGCTCCACACTGTACCCTACACTGTACCCCACACTGTGCCCCACACTGTGCCCGACACTGTGCCCGACACTGTGCCCGACACTGTGCCCGACACTGTGCCCTACACTGTACCCCACACTGTGCCCCACACTGTGCCCGACACTGTGCCCCACACTGTGCCCGACACTGTACCCCACACTGTGCCCGACACTGTGCCCGACACTGTGCCCGACACTGTACCCCACACTGTATCCCACACTGTATCCCACACTGTGCCCGACACTGTACCCCACACTGTGCCCCACACTGTACCCTACACTGTGCCCCACACTGTGCCCGACACTGTGCCCCACACTGTGCCCGACACTGTATCCCACACTGTACCCCACACTGTACCCCACACTGTGCCCCACACTGTGCCCCACACTGTGCCCGACACTGTACCCTACACTGTGCCCCACACTGTGCCCGACACTGTGCCCGACACTGTGCCCTACACTGTACCCTACACTGTGCCCGACACTGTGCCCGACACTGTGCCCGACACTGTGCCCTACACTGTGCCCGACACTGTGCCCGACACTGTGCCCCACACTGTGCCCCACACTGTGCCCCACACTGTGCCCGACACTGTGCCCTACACTGTGCCCCACACTGTGCCCGACACTGTGCCCGACACTGTGCCCTACACTGTGCCCTACACTGTGCCCTACACTGTACCCTACACTGTGCCCCACACTGTGCCCCACACTGTACCCGACACTGTGCCTGACACTGTGCCCTACACTGTGCCCTACACTGTACCCTACACTGTGCCCTACACTGTACCCCACACTGTGCCCTATGCTATCCCTGATGCTGTACCTTTGACATACCGTACCTTACACCATTGCCTGTGCCGTAGTGTGTGTGCACCCAACGTTGTAATGAACCATTCTACTTCTTTGCCTGTCTGCAACTGAAAGTGAGTGGATTTGGCTACTAACTTCAACAAGATCATTATGATCTCGCCTCATCAGTTATAGTTGTACATCAGTTCTATATCCTCTCCAAACTGATGCTGTGGGAGCTCGGAGGGTATTGCCGTTTGTGGAGGTCTGCGACGCTGCAATGTGCAGTTCTATTCCTGGAGAGGTGCACTTCAGGCCTGCACCGCAGGCGACGCATCGACGGGGACCCTACACTAAATGCACATATGTCAAGTTGCCCAGTTTCGTTACTGGTTGAGTCAAGTTAGCAACAATGATTGAGAACAGAGGAGGCCAAAAAAGACTGTCTCAGACTCTAAGTCTGAGACAGGATTGCATAAAAACTTGCTGGTGCTGAGTGGGCAAGCTGAGGAGAACGTTCCGTCCCCACCGTGCTCAATCAAAGCAAAGCAGATCAATTCCTTCATCATTACACCTTCAGGATATGAGATCCATAAATCTGACATGAGCAGAGGATTCGTTTGTTGCCTCACACCTCTTTCCACACCTCTACATGAGCCACTTGTTGCAGACGTTATATTCAGGTGTTCGTTGCGCCTGTTGACGGCACACAAGGTGTTTGGCTAATGTGAGCACAGAGCTACCTAATCAGATTCAGATGTTATCTAGTTCTATCGACGACCATCCACCAGCAGGCAGCGAGCTGCCGCGCTGGCTTCCTGCCTGTTCAAGCTGCAGAAACAGCTTTCAGTCATACGTGAAGCAGGATGAGCCAGATGTGTGTGTTTATACAATAGACTGACTTAAAATGAGTGAAAACTGCAATTTATTTCTTCATCTACAGGCATGAAGTCAAGTGTTTGTAGCTGGTTTGACTTTTTGTTCTGACTGTCACATTTCCTGCTTCATCGGAGCTGTTCTCCCAAATATGTGTGTGCTGGTCTTGTGAAGGGGGTACATTTCAAACTATGGATATTTATTATTTGAAATTGTTCATGCATTTGCACCAATTTTCTATATATATAAAAATATACATGTATTTCTGTTGCGTAGTTTGAATACTCACTTTTCTAGCCTAGCTATTGTATTCTATTTTATTATGTATATTAGACATAAAAGTTATTGAAAATACAACTGACTTTGACTAGTCAAGCGCAAGTGAAAGTGTAAAGTGATGAGTTTGAAAGAGAAGACTTCCTGCGTACGGGAGACATCCTGTAAGAGTTCACTGGCAGGTTTCACCACGCGGAGTTAAACACATCATGTCCGCAGGCGCCGTGAACGCCCAGACGTGATACATGCTAATGTGGTGGTGAGCTCTGAAAAACAACCGCTGAGCCCCCGAGACTTTTACATCTATTTCAGGTTATCGCTGGTATCTATGCCCTGAAACCACATTGACATGTACAAACAATACGCTCCCACTCTTATTTCAATTTCTTGCTTCTTGCAGACAACTCTGCCGGTGCAACATAAAAACAACGACGAATCATTAAAGCGAACTCAGGATCAGCTGAAAAACAGTACAGCTAGTGAATGTATGAATGAGTACAGGAATCCATTGAAATGATTTGGTTTTGGGCGATTTGCATCTCAGTCAAACTTGGTGATTGCAAGTGATGTACAACTCAGCACCTTTCGGGAACGGATCCATGTTCCATCCTCTGCTAGCCGTTGGACGTTTTCTCTTTCTCCATAATTACGTGTAATTACAGTACTCCAAATTACGCTAGCGTGAAAGCCTTTTATTGAACGCTGAGACATTCTTTTCCATCTGATGACCAATCAATGCAGGGAAATCGATCCAGTTCTTTCTATTGTATAACTGGTCCATTGTGAAGATACTCTGTCTGTTCTGATGACAAGATGAGCTGTTCTGTCTCCTGTCGGTTGAACGTTTAATTGTGTAAGTTTGCTCTGAAGCAGTTTTGCTCCTGTCTTCCCTCTTTTAAATGTGTGTTTTATGGGTGCCTGCCAAGCAAAGGCAGTTAAACGGGGGGGGGTTCGTTCAGCTGCACTTGGTTTTAGCGAGTGTGTGTGTGTGTGTGTGTGTGTGTGTGTGTGTGTGTGTGTGTGTGTGTGTGTGTGTGAGTGAGATGATACACGCTGGCACACACAGCACAGCAACACACACCGTGGCTTGGAGCTCCATCGCTGAAATGAAATTTGCATTTGTAAATGATCTGCTGTCATTGGAACGGAGGTGTTATCATTTTCATTTTCATCCCGTCTCCTGTTATTAATGTGTGTGATGAGTTCAGATTCCTGCCCGAGGTGTCGTGACTTAATTTTAAGGCCTTCTTAGGGGGGAAAAAAAATCAATAACTTGTAATGAAGCTGCTGGCTGTGCATTTATAATCCACCAAATCAATGGCACGCATGTTTGGAAGAGGCGCTGATGATTCCGTTCTAATTCTCCTCAGTTTCAACTGATCCATCGAGATGAATCACGTTGACGAAACACTCATCAGCCTCCTGCGGAGAGCGTGGATTAGTCTGTACGAGATGATGTCACTAGTGAGGAGACGACTCCGCTTAAGTAGGAGAAACCTGCACGACTGCTGTGTGAAGAAACAAAATCGTCTTTCACTGCTGGTCCAGACCAACAAAACGTGCAAATACCGAGCACATATAAACCATGGGTGTTTCCATGGCAACATGGTGTAAAGCAGAACAGTAAAACAAGCTCACCAGAGGACGGAATTCTGTTTGTATCAACGTCTGTCATAAAATACGACTTTTGTTGTTTTTGCGACATCCAACTATGAAAGTAAAGACCCCACAAACAAATGTGCAGCATTTTCTGCCATAGAACTGGTGCAACAGGGCAGTTCACTCCAACACGTCTGGTAAAATTTGTGTCTTTGGTCTAAACTGGACTTTCAACGTTAAGAGATTTAATTGAATCTCAACCAGTTTTGAACGTCAGCGCTGGAGGCTGTTCTCTGATTTGACGGCAGCAGCAGTTCGACAGGACATTGGCTGTTTCCCCTATTCATCTGGAGACACCACAGTCGCTGCACGGCTCCGTGGAAAACGAGTGGCACACGTACAGCGGGTAACACTTCAGTCTTTTTTTTTTTTTTTTTGGAACGAGGCCCCAGATTTGCTCCACAGCCGCTGTCCCTTCTGTGAGAGTCAGTAGACAAAGAGCTTTTGTGTTGTTTCTGGCCGTCTGTGCTGCAAAAGAAAAGACATTTGCATAAACGCAGCGGCCGCGCACAGGACAGAGGACGTGTCGCAGGACAAATTGGCAGATATGAACGACGACAACCAAACTTTTTCAGAGTCATTCAGACCTGGATGAAATGTTGAGAAATTGACATTGACGATGACAGTTTTGTTTCATAACGTCTATGCTAACAGTAACATCCTAGCTGCCATCTAAGCTTCTGAACTCGAGGACATTTAATATGACAAGCTTCCAACTCTCCTGAGTTTTGGAAATGATTTGAATATCTGAATTATAAAGATGCTAATCAGAGGAAAGAGTATATAACAGGGTAAGTATGCAAGCTAGCTAGCTCCGGCCCATCTGTGATGTCGTGCATTTTTTCTTCTTTTTCTTCTTTCAGTAAGAGTTTCACCCTCCAGCTGATGCCTGATGTCGCTACAGTTTTAGAGTTAGCTACGTTACCTTGTAGCTGTAAACTGGAACGACAGGTTTTTATTTCAGCTAGACATTTACTGGTGATAAACGAGTTCGTAATCACAGGTTGTAATCTTTGAGTCTGAAGCGATTCAAAGTCATTCACGGAATAAAAAGCCTTGTGATGAATGTGGAGCCTCCACACTGTTACTTATTTCTCATTCAGGCTTTCTCAAATGTATAATGAATGTGTTTCCTCCAGAATAATCACTTCTATCTGCACACACGCGCTTGGTGCAGACGACGTGCCCCCGCTCACAGTTCTTATACTATTGTCTCTGTTTCGTGTTGCTCCTGTGTTTATCCCAGCCTTTTCCTCTTTCCTCGCCTCGCTCGCTGAAAGCAGCCGTGGCTTCAAACGCCACATTCAGCCTCTGAGCAAAAAGAATAAAAAAAAAAAACCTACACAACACACTATTCTTTAGGCAGAGGTACAAAATGTGACCATCAAAGCAGTTTGAACAATTTACTGGTGAGGAGGCTTTAAATCGTTGAATTGGGTCAAACGCAGCAGTTTGTAAAGTAAAATCAGAAGTCTGAAAAAGAAATGCTGAGCTGTTCCACTGAGGGCCACGGTGGGATCTAAATAAAAATGTAGAAGAGGTTCAGCACGACACAGCAAACACGACTGTTCAAACAACATGCAGCATACGGCGATCAGCACTAAACCACGACAATGTTTGCTGTAACAGCGTTTGACATGCCGCCGGGCGCGGCTGCTCGACCCACGTTAATGGCTCCGCAGAATGGGAATCCCTGCGGGAGTTCAGACGATTATGGAGATGTAGTCGCCGGTGCCCTTGGCCGCATCTACGGTGCTGCGAGTGACCTCTGCACGCAGGCGAGGCAATTAACAGCAAATGAAATCCATGAACATGAGCTGATTGGATTATTTTGGTTGCTTTTTAAAATAAATAAAATAAATAAATGTCAGGGTGACATGAGGATGAGGATGGAGATGGATTAGAGCTGTATAAACATGGAGGCAATCCTATTTTACCCAATTACGAGCTGCCTCTGTCTGTGTGCCTGGGAAACTAATGCAGTATTACGCCACAGTCACAGTACAAATGGCTCTACAACCCATATATATACACCTGAAGAGTCCCATCACACGACTGGTCTACTTTATTTATATTAGAAAGCAATGCATCAAAAAGCTTTCTGCAGCAACAGATCCTGAAAATACTGCTGCACACCATCAGGTCATAGTACACAACGTTTTTGATGATTAAATCAGTTTTCATGAGGAATGAATTCACAGGTTGTGTGTAATTTATGTGTGTGTGTGTATAAAATACCTTGAGGTATAGGTTCTGATTTGGGTCAGTAGCTTACTATAGTGGACCGTCCAGTTAGTATGTTGCTGTATTTCGAGTCATGTTCTGAGCCTGGGGTCTCCAGCTTTTGAGACGCGAGTATGGAACTGCTGCTAGAGACCGCTGAGGTTTAGGATTAGGTTTGGGGTTAGGATTAGATAGTTTAAGATAAGGTTAACGTCGAAAAACCAACAAAGAAACAAGAAACTGCATGTGAAAAACAAGGTTTGTAATTGTCGTATCAGATGCAGCTCTCATCTTCAAATCTTCCACTTGTTTAGTCGAAGGAGGTGAGTTCGGCAGCGGGGCTGTAATTATGTTTCCACAACATCATCAGTGCTGCTGCCCGAGGACGAAGATGTGAGAAAGTGATGAAGGACAGTCCCTCCCGTTTGTTGGCTCCCTGCATACATCTGCAGATGAAACCTCCTTCATTGTGCTGAGAAATATTTTGCTCTGAGCTGCTTTTTCAAATTTAATATGCATAAAAAAAACTCCAACAGTTTCTAAATAACATGTTACAGACACGGGTGAGTGGCATGTGTTTTATTTGGACATTTGATGAACATAGTGTGAATCACTGTCAGGAAGTAAAACTTCATCTAGCAAAAAAGTTGTGTGTGTGTGTGTGATACAGTGACACAGCAGAAAACGCCACGCATGCAGATGGAATATTCTACCGTTTATAAAACAATATATTCCAGAGGAAACGTACTAGTACAACCAATAACGTCATCAATCCCTTTCAGTCAGTATATCTTGACCAGTTTGTACTGCTCAAGAGCCGCCTGCAGCTTTAGTGTGTCAGTTGCCTCTTTATAAATCCAATATTTCCAGGCGTGTGTTATAAAATCGAACCTCATACGACAGAAGGAAATAACAACTGGGAGATACTGAGTATGACACAAATAAGCTTATTTCCACTGCCGACCATCGCTTCAGTTTCACACCTCAGGGCAGCGAAGGACACTGGAGAGAAAACGGTCATAAATCAGATCCACCGGGGCCTCACCTGAGGACGTTTGTAAAGCCGCTGGGGAGAGAAAGTGTAAGACAGCTCCAGCAGTAATATACGTACATGCAGCCCCGAGCCACGGATAGAAAGACACAAATGAAATCCCTTCAGGTAAATGTGAGTGAAAGTGACATTGACTGCAGCAGTGATTGTCCAGGAGAAGTGCAGCAACTGTTTGCTGTGTAGATGTTCTCTAGGAACCTCCTCACTCTTGTCGTTGCAAGCTGAGCCCGAAGGAGAAAGGACTCCCGTTTCAGCGCCACTCGAAACGGTTCAAGACCTCTCGCCTCGGAGGTAAAAGCCAAAATGAGTCCAAAAAAACGCTGAAGGAGCAAGAGAAGACACAGATACTTCAGGAGACCCAATGAGACGTGGATCAGTGCAGTGTGTGACCGTCAGTCTTTGTTTTTATCATGTTTGTCACGTCAGCCAACACGCTGAGGAGCATCTTGTGGCCTTTATACTCAGATGTAGCGTTGGGATGGAAAAATATTCACCAATAACAATAACAGCTGTCAGATAGTCGGACTCTCGTCAGTTTTACTCAAAATTCTTCTGACTCAAAAGGAAGACCGGCTTCATATCATAAGGATGATGATGATGAAGGTCTTACTGGAGAGCTTGGTGGGCGAAAAGAGGATAACATGGATGTGTTGCTGTGTGACAGAAGCCTCAGTAATAAGGCTCCACTCTTCCATAAATATCTGGCAGAGTGAAAATGCGGGTTAAAATATGTCACAAAACTTGAAGGCCCCTGGTTT
The DNA here is from genome assembly GCA_037832705.1 of Centriscus cristatus. NCBI lineage: Eukaryota > Metazoa > Chordata > Actinopteri > Syngnathiformes > Centriscidae > Centriscus > Centriscus cristatus. The sequence goes on from JBBMJM010114069.1 coordinate 12,086, forward strand.
CACACATCCACTGCACGCAACAGCTTTTTCTCCGGCTCCGAAGCCTTGTGATGATGGTCGCCATCTGCTGTGACCATTGATTGTGAGGCTCTTTCCTTCCAGTACTTTCCAGTAGTTAATGACGTTCAGATCCCAGCACTCATAGCCGGAGCCCATGAGTGTTAATTGTGATTGTTCCGTTGTCACACCTCATTACCTTTTGATACTCCACGTGGAATACTTGTGCGATGGAGAACTTCTCTGCACGCTGTTCTGAGGGGGGAAAAGGTCCAGTTGATCCTCAAGGCTCAGGCCAATTAGGATTTGAGAAAAGTTAAAAAGAGGATATCTAAGATTAGTACATTCCTCAGCTGCTTCCACACATAGTTTGACAGTCGCCACTGCAGCAACTGTCAAACTGTCTTTGGCTCGGACAGATGAGTTCTCAGGGCCGCTTTAATTTATCTCCTGAGGGGAGAACCCGCGTAGAAACTTGAAGCACCAGTTTGTCCACAGCCCAACTCTACTAGCATATACTTTATGTACTTACCGCTTATGTTTGCGAGCTAGTTAGCTAAGCTAGTTGTTAGCTAATTGAAGAAGGCCCACACCAAACTCACCCAGCACTTTGTATTTTGCAATAGTCCTGTGCTTCGTTTTCATAGTACTATTCTACACATCAGCATTCCATAATGACCACAGTCCTCAGGGCTGAATTAACTTCTTGACGGGAGAACCTGCACTGTGTCTGCTGGCACTTTGGAAACACCAGTTTCTCCATGACCAAAATCGACTAGCATACGAATTTCATGTACTTTGTATGCTAACATAAATAGAAACTGAAAAGAGAAAAACCTTTTAGACATGTTGTCTGTGAAGTTTCTGGGTTAATTAACTTGTTAGCTAGTTGTTTTAGAAATGAGGATTCCTCTTTGATTGTTTGGTAACAGGTCTTCAAGCTAATTAACAAGTCCTATGATATTACACATTATTGACAAATGCCATACTTACGAAGGACATCACATTTTACAATCTCACTGCAATCAGTATCCAACACATGATCGTCCTGTGATTACTACCGTTGATGTGTTGAATTACAGATTCAGATTTTATAGATGTTCTTTTTATTTTATCTTGAAGAAGTTATGTGCAATGTACTTCCTGGGTACTGGAAATCAGCTTCTAGAATTAGTCTGTGGACCTCTGATGGCTGCTCGTTTAACGTCTATGAAAACTTCATCTGAATATGCAATCAAGTGGGGTCGTTATCCGTAGCTAGAAATGTCAGTCAACTGTGCAAATAAATTAAGTCCTTGAGGTGCCCCGGTGCCCCAGCACATCAAACATCACAACCTGCGAGACCAGCTGAATGCTGCCGTTCACCGACTTCCCAATCAGAATGCTAAACCGAGACCCCGGGAGGACCGCCACCACCTTAGGATGCTGTATGTATTAGCCTTTATCACATGATGAGCAGGAACTTCTCCGGTGACCTTTGGGGCGGTTTGAGTTGCAGGAGGAAGGTTTTGGGGGGGGCGTGGTTTCACCAGCAGCGGCGTGAAGGTCACAGGAAAGTTTCTGGCTTCCGGCCTGTCAAACACCCTTTAGCACATCGTTTCTGGTGCCCAGCTCATGTTGATGAGCCTTTCCATGAGAATAAAAGGCAGAGAGATTGATGTGCCGCTGTCCTTCATGCATCAGTGCCTCCAGGGCCTGAATGACAATCCTGCCCATCAAATCGCCCGGGTAACAGAGCAGCTGTAGCCGAGTTTGAAATGAGCGCTTTTCTTCTCTTCACAGAGTCTTTTGATGCTTGATCGTCTTGACGTTACAGATGTAGTTCAGTGGATTGACACTCGGCTGGTGCACTGATAACGCGACAGGTCTTAGGACTGACGTGCGTTTGTTGAAAAGAACAGTCTGAAAACAAAGGTGTTGTCAGTTGTGTTTAATTGTTTTCTTAAATTAGACTTGCGATTTTCTCTCTGTATATAAAAGTGACAGGTGTTTACTTGCTCCTTCACTTGGCATCAGTGGAACAAAATGATTCCTTGGCGACTGGAGTCATTTTACAAGGAGAGTAAAAAGAGAATTTGTCGTAGGCGTAAGCATAGTTTCAGTTTCAGACCGTCTCGATTACACTGGTGGAAATGAGACGTGTGTTCGTGTTTGTTTTGCCAATACATGGATGACGGTCATCCTTTTATTGACCTCAGTGAGTTCTAGAATTCACGCAGACCACGATAGTTAATGAAATCTCAAATAATGCAGATTTAATTAAAACGTATTAGTTGTGATTGTCGCCTGTGTGTGCACAGATCTGCTGCTTTTGTCGGAGCTCGTCCCTCCCACATAAACCTCCTCCACAGGGGAATCGACTAAATTATACATGGGAGCAAATTGATACTCTGACTAAAGGTGGCCGTAATCATGAATTCTCTTCCTTTTCATTATCCTGCTATGATTGGAATGAATAATTGAGAGTTTAATATCGTCACTCTCAGCCAGAAACGTCGCTGAGCACAATGTACCACAATGGGAATTCTGAGAGAAAATGGCTTTGTCTCGTCTGGACTGTCTATTTGATTTCTGAGGTGTTCTGTTGGTTTCTCTCTTTCTCCGTCCCATTCCAGGAAGCAGGTTTAGTTCAAACCTGTTAGAACAAAGACCTCTGCGGCCGGTTGAATCGTTTTTGGTCTGGTGGGTGGCAGATGATCTGAACACAAACAGACAATTTACAGATACAGGACGGTATTACCTCTGCCAGAGAGGTTCTGTTTTTACAAGCGTCTCTGTCTGTTGGTTTGTTTGTCTGTTAGCAAAGTAACTCCAAGACTTGTGAACGTATTGGAACGAAATGTTCATAACTGCTGCTGATGGACCAGGACCAGATGATTAGATGTTGGTGGTATTCTAGAACCATCTGTATCAAGGAATCTGTGGAAAGATTCTTCCTCTTCCTCATCTGTGTGTAGAACTCCACCATAGCAGCAGTGGACTGTCACTGTGGTCCAGTGGTTAGTGGCTCTGTCTGTTAACCCAATGGTAGGGGGTTGGAGCCCCCCCAGGGATAGAGAAAAATACTACTACTACTACTACTACTTGACTACTAGTGATAAAGACATGTTTTGATGATCTGTGAATTCATTAGAGGAGATCAATGAATGGAGGATGGAAATGAGCCGATTGGTGGAGGTCCGAGCTCTCCGTGTGATTTTCTAGTTTTAACATGTGTCTAAAGTATCATATTAAAGTATTAACCCTTTGATGCATAACATATGCACACCCCCTCTAATGCATAACATTCAAAAATCAAATCAAAAATGACCCGCATTCATTTCCAATGGTATTTCATGCTGGCTGAGTTTCTTTTTGTTCTATCTTTTGAAATCAATTCATTTTCTGATTGAATACTCTAGCTATTCTTTAAATATCTTGTTTTTGATCACCACTGGTCATTATTTCTATTTTTATTTTCATATTTCATGAAC
>JBBMJM010114114.1:4793-15549 GCA_037832705.1 Centriscus cristatus
ATGAAGAATGTCATTTTATTAGGTTTTTACTGTCGCCGATAAAATGTTGTAAACGCTCATTTGAATTTAAAACAAACGGCCTGAACATGAGATGTAAGAAGAACGGACGTGAATGTGACGACGAGCGTCACATGTGACCTTGTAGTGGAGCCCTGAAGTAAAACAGCCCCCCCCCCATCAAATGACCACACATGACCGACGGGAGCAGCTGGTCAGACGATAACGTTTCAGGTAGGACGTGTGACAGAAACCACGTGATTCACGCGTGTCGCCGCTGGTGTTGGGATGCTCACTCTGCTGCTCGCGTAGGCTGCATCTCCCCACAGGATAATCCCAGCTGCTCCCAGAGCCACGCTCTCCCCGATGGTGGAGACCAGATCCGTCTGAGAGGGAAGGGGAGGTCAGAACAGGCTTCAGATGGTCGTGGATCAGGGATAACAGCAGCTCTTATCTTCTCATCTGACCCCCTCCCACAAGAAAACAAGCGTTTGGACAGGACCAACACCCGTCCTCCAAACAAATATGTCCTACAGGGGAGACTGGAACAGGAAAGCGCTGAGGCTGCAGATAAGTTCCAGCTTCACGCAGACGCAGGTCAGATCGAGAGTCGACTCAAATATGACGACATGTTTCGTTACAACTCGTCTTAGAACAGTTACACAAAAAGTGTCAGGATGCCTTTTACAAAGTGAACATATCACCTCTGTCAGCTGCTCCAGGGAGTTGGCGTAGGTCGGGCGGGTGTAAACAAACACAGGGCGAGCCAGCCCGTCGCCCGACGATGCCAAGCGCATCCCCTCTTTCACCCGGTTCCGGACGAACTGGCGTCCCGAGGCCGAGGAACGCAGCACGGTGCCCATGTAGATGGAGGGGAAGAGCGCCGTGCTCTCCGTCCACAACCATTTCAGCTGCTCGTTGCGAGCCACCTCCACGTCCGGGCAGCGGCCCGTGTAGTTCTCCAGGGTGCGCCGGTAGTCATGATTGTAGCAGTCAGGGAACAGGTAGAAGCCCCACAGCTGATTGGGCCTCAGGTTCTTGGCGTGCTTCAGCGTCTCCAGCATGAAGGTGCGAGCAGACATCTCAAACTCCTGCTGGGCCACTCTTGCCACCTGTTCCGGGGGCCAGGTCGGGTTCTTCTGGCGCACCAGCTCACGAGAATGTCTGCGATAGACATCCTTGGTTTCCCAGTTCCGTATCCAGAGGGGGCGCCACTCTTCCCAGTCGATCACTGCCAGACCCTTGGCCCCCGGTTCACGGATGTATTTCTGCACACCCTCCGGCATCTTCTCCAGGTGCAGTGTGAGACTGGACACCTGCGGCAGCCCCCCGTTCACCGGTGTCTCGTCAGGCTCGAAGTGGGGGTACAGGCCCAGTCTGTCCTTATAAAAGATGGTGAGGTTCTGTCGGACAAACCCCTCGTTGGGTGAGGCCACGATCTGGAACTGGTCCAGCTGAAAGTGAATACCATGGCGAGGGGAACAATCCTCGGTCGGGGCGTTCCAAGCCAGGAGCAGGGGCTTTTGGGAATACAGAGGCCATCTCGTGGGTTTCACTTCCAAAGCACAGGAGCCGGAGTGGAACAGCAGGACAACGAGCAGCAGTGGTCTCCAGTCACCCAGGGTCCAGGACATGTCTTCAGATGGTAACGGACACTGTGGGCTCTGGAGGTCACAGGGGAGACGGGTCGAAGCTTTTTAAGATGAATGTCCCACCAGGTGACTTTAGACCACTTCAGAAGTCACAGACATGACAGACGGTGACAGCAGCTTTACTCCAACATGTGTGTGACGCTGTGAAATCACGGTGAGGAACATCATCTCATTCCGCGTCCACGTGCGATGGTGTCACTGTCTCCTTTTCAGTTTCTTGTTCCATCAAAAACATCTGATCAAACTATGAAATCCCCCCCAATCCAATGTCCCTGTATGTGGTCTCACGAGCAGACCACCGGCTGAGGTCCACTGTCACCGCACGAACGTACCTTCACCAGCCGTCCGGAGACGCATTCCCACTAAACCACGAGCCGCCTTCTGCCCCTCAAAACAACTGCGGACAGGTAGAAAGAGGCATTTCCTTCAGGAGGGGGGGAACTCTGAAACCGTTGCGTGCACAGACTTGCAGGAACTTGCCCCCTGCGAGGTTGTCAGCTCCGCCGCTCTCTGCTCCGGCCAGACCGCTCCAGGATGTTCCATTCCGGCCGGGGGCCGCGGGGGGAGTGGCGGAGCGCGGCGGACATCCTGACGAGCCCAAAGGCGCGTTCCCGTGTGGAACCGAGACGTCTTCCTCTACCGCGACTTCACCTTAAGCCCCAGGTATCTGCCGACGTCGCCCCCCCGTGCGCGTGCTCCGTGGTGTTTCCTGAGAGAACCTCGGTGTCTCCCAGAGCGCCGCTGAATGAATCAGTCCAAAAAAAGTTTGCCACCACGACGTGAAACAGATCCACCGACTGTAAACGGGGAGATTCATACAAGGTCACTGTGTGCCACATCCCCAAAATAAGACCAGACCTCAAAGGAGCACTGCGACCACAGATGATTCCTCCCCCCACTAATGTGACCTCACGACTTAAAGTTAGTACGTGATCGAGTCCCAGGCACTTTGTCCTGACCTGATCCACAGAAAGTACCGTGGATTACTCACCACTCACTACTCCGGGGTATTTGTGCATCACTCCAGAGAGAAAACAGCATCAAGAGACAAAAGCAGAGGCACGTGTGACTCCTTGTGACTTTTATTGGGACTCAGGAACTATTGATAAACTGCGAGAAGAAGGTCACTACACCCTGAAATGTCACGTGGTTACATATTCCAGGTGATTCACATCATCTTCCAATAACAATCATTGTTTCCCCCCATCGATCGATTCGCTGACATGAAACCCATTTTGTTCCCGAGGAAGTGTCACCTGTAATGACCTTTTGAGATACATGGTGACAAATACAACCTACAATATTCCTACACGCTGACAGCAGCATTAAAGTGATTCTTACTGTGCATCAGAGAAAAAACCCTTGGAGATGTTTCAATTTAAATGTCCCTGACTGGTTTCCTACAAAGTTCTTTAAACCAAACGTCTGATTACATGGAACTGAGGACTTGTACTTTGTAGTATTGCGACCTGCGTGGTGGTGGTGATGGTGGTGGTGGTGGGGGGGGTTTCTGCATCTCTCTCCACCTACGCTCATACACAGTGGGCAGGGGGCATCTGGTATGCAGATGTGATGCTGCCTGAGACACTGGAGATGGTTCCGTGAAGGAACCAAGTCGCCGCTTGAAGGTGAAAAGATGCTGACGACCTGTTGATAGTTAACAGTCAATAGGAATTCATTGTCCACAGTTGGGGAAGAAGAAATGGTTCGATGTTCTTTGCAGTCACATGTGAGCTGAAGGATGCTTCAGCACATGATTGCAGTGAGGCGGAGGTCTGGAAGCGAGATGCTTTCCTGTGTCAAGAGTTTGTTCCGCTCTTTGCTGACTCACCTTTCCATGTCATCAGTTTCAGTGGTTTTCTCCCTCCCCCTCCATCTCTGAATGGGAGGGGGAAGGAACAAAGGAATGGTCTGGTTTCCCTCTGGTCTCAGCTTCCCTTTGACCTCTGCCTCCTGGACATTGCATCAGCAGAAGTCAGGGACTGTCAGGAAGCGAGAACAATGGGAGGGAAACTGAGAACACACCCCGTCACCTTCAGCTCTGGGCCAAGCCGCTGTGAAATGGAGATGTGTTTGTGTGAATTGGGAAAGTAGGACTGAAGGAATTTCACTGGGGCCTTTTGGTTCAGCTTTTCAAATCGGCCACATCACCACGTGGATATTTGCATGGACTCAGCAACACCCCAGAAAACTAAAAATCTCAATTATACAGAATCTCTTGTATGAACTGAGCTTGGTTGAGAACTTGAGGTCCTCACACAGGACTCTGAATCCTAGATTAGATCATGGATAGACTCTCCTCACGTCCTACAACCTGCTGCTACAAACGGTATTTAAATAAATCCCGTTCCCTGCTGACAGCTTCAGTAAGGAGACACAGGTTCATGGGGTCGTGGATGTTAATCATTGTACAGAATGTAAATGAAAACTAAACGAGATCAGTTGTATAAATCGGAGCCAAAGTCATTTGTAGAAAATCAAACCCAACGTGTCTGACTTTGGATCTGGACCTTTAACATGAAAGAGCAGTGGAGAGGAAGCACATCAAAGTGACTGACCTCTGGCACGAAAACACACCCCACCGCATTCCACACAATTACAGGCACCAGAGAATGGAGCGGAGGAGCTGAGCCCTTTTATTGTGGAGGTTTGTCAACTGAACACTCCAAAATATGAACACTGCCATTACACTTTGACAGTGTTCCAGCTGGCAGCGACAGCGTTCACTGGTCACGACTTCGGCCTGAGCGTATAATTACCCCTCCAGGGCCCGAACAGAGGAACACACGGGACGATCATTAGAGGATCATTAGAGGTGAGTGAATAAACAGACACGACTTGAACCCGTGACATGGAGCAGTCGTTTCTGCTGCCATCTACAGGTGTCGTACCTCACACGTCAACGCTTACTCAGCTGTATTTGTACTGAATTTCTACATGTAAAACAAAATACATGATGCAATCATGTTACATTTGGAAATATATTAATAAATAATACACATTTTTATTGATTTCATTTAATGTATTTTGGGATTTATTCTTTATTTTTTCTTGTTTTTTTTATTTGCCAACTGGTGAGTAAATGTGTAAGCACTGGATGTCACTGTCGCACATGCGCATGTCAAGTATGAATATCAACACTGACACTCGGGACCCCTGCGTGGACCCCGGGAGGCTGTATATACCTGTGCGTACTACTCGATGCAATTGTACATCGAGTAGTACTACGGGCGTCAGAATAGAGGTCGCGCCCTCTCAAAGCAGCGTCTGTCACACTGGATCGTGGGGGCCACACTGCACGCCTACAGGACTTTGGGTCAACCTCTGCCGGCACCCGTTAGGGGCCGTTCTACTCGGGGTGACACCACAGGACTTTGCCTTCCAGTGCTCATGCATCCGGGACTCATAGAACCGCAGTGACAACCGAAACTCGTCGTTATACTTGGAGCCGCCATGGACGTACAGGAATGACGACGTTGTAAAAGGAACCGCTTGATAGGATATAATTAATCTGGACCGTGGTGATTGCACCGTGTGTTAGTGTGGAGGGATGATTATATGCACTGCTTAGAATAGTTTGACATTCAAGGAACTGGATTCACTCACTCCTCATGGTGTTTGTGGGACGACCCACCAATGACTGCTCGTGTCTCTGTACAGTATGAGATACTAGTTATACTAGTATAACTAGTTTAGTATCAAGTCCGGTAACAACAGCAACTCTTCTTGGCCAGTTCCCTACTGAAGAACTAGTGACGACAACGTTACACAAATATGATCAAACTTTCCGCAACATAGATTAACTGGAATGTGAAATTCATCCTTAAGGAATCAAACTGTCCTGGTCCCTACAATGAGAAACCACAAACATTTTACCAGCTCAGCAAACCCTTTATTCAAGTATTTCCGACTAAGAAGTCTGATCTATTTACAGTACATTACATCACTAGTGCAGGTCTGATCTTCAGACAGACACACATCGTCAGACACAGAGATCAACAGTAGAATAAGTTAGAGCGTTCGTTATCCAATCCTAGAACTGTATCTTACATTTTGTCTGTCACAAAAGGCGTAAACTGTTCCAGCCTTTTACTTGGAGGTTTTCCCAGCAAAGAGACATTTCCCGTGAGGAACCCACCTCAGCTTCATGGGTTGTGTGAGTCTGCGTACGTATCAGCTGGGAGGTGGAAACAACTGGAGCTCCTGATGTGAATGTCAAAATATGGATATGTCCCTTTAGTTCCACCTTTTCCACCATCGTCTTTCAGAGTGGACCGAGGCCTCTGTCCCGTTCCTTTTCAAAAAAAAGAAAGAAAAAAAAAGAAAAGGAAAAGGAAAAGCTCTGTGGCAGCACTGCATTGATCCTTCAAGTGGAAAAGGTCACACCTCACAGAGGACAATGGGGAAATCTACATGGATACAGGGGTGGTCCAGCTTCACGATTCCCTAAAAACAAAAAGATCATGACATTTGTTTGGAAAACTGCTGAAATAATTCACACAGTGGTGCTACAGTCTGCCCCTGAGCTCACCTGTGGAATCAGGTTTTTCTGAATCCTCTTCAATTTGGACTTTTTCCTGCCATTTTTTGTCACCACCGTTTCTTCGTAGAATTCATGGGCCAGATCGCCGTCCTCATCATAGTACAAGGAACTGGCAAACAACACCAACAGCATGAACGGAACGAGTTCACCACAAGCATCTGCTCTTAGCTCTAACTATGCTCCCCTGTGAACAGGGGGTCTCTGGTGCCACCTCCGGTTAACTAAAAAAAACTTGAACTTAAATTAGTGATTAGTTTGGTTTCCAAACGTACACCCTAAACCTTTCCAAACAACGCACTGATGTAAGATGGGACTTGTGTCATTTTCTATACTTTTCCATGCAACCGCTCTCTTAGTTTCAACACATGGAGACCACTGTTATAGAGCTTTGTTGTTGTTGTTATAGATATAATAATATCTGCTACTTAACCAGGACGGCCTCTCAGTGAGTGTTCTATTAACGTCGCCCTGTATTTTGTCTCATATGATGGACACTGGTAAACCTCACTGACTAAACACTAGTTACTGACCTGACATTCTGCTCGTTCAAACAGGGATGAATAAATCAGACCCTTCTAATATCATCTCTGATATTTCATCTGTCGGCCAATGACAGTGTGGATCGAACTGCACTCATTCATGACAATGGCAACCCGAGGACAGGATGGGATGACAGACACATGGGTGGGACACACCAACCCTATCAGTGTTTACCTCCGTCTGGTAAAAACAAATGGCGTTGTGTTCCTGGAGCCTTTGAGACGGGCCACAGACTGTTCACTGCCCCCGGGGGTAGAATCTCCTCCAGCCCCACTGCCTGAGAAAGGCCAGACACCTTTGGCTTTGGATCCACTTCCTCCCATTCTCAGAGATAAGACATAGTTTGTCCTCAGATAAACCTTTCGCTGTGTTGGTGGTCAGACACACTGAACTCCTTCAGAGGCAGAAACTGAAATGTAGACGTGCACAAACAACATCATCATCATCATCAGTGTCTGGATCTCTGCTGAGTTATCTATGTACTGTGCATTTATTACAGTCATTGTGAGTGACGTTGAAATACACGTTTACCACTGTGGAGACAGTGGAATAAAGACAGAACACGACAAAGACATTTTACGCTCACGCAGGACTGACAGTCGAAGAAACAACTGACATGTTCGCTACTTACGTTTCATTGTCGTGAACGTCACAAACTAGCTTGCTGTGCTAGCGAGACGCTAACACATTGGGCCATACAACGTGTGACATATGTGAACAGTAACAACAGTTGTATTGCTGAATTAACTCTCAAAAGTGACATTTGTGGTCTATTTACTGCGCAGTTGTTTTCCATGGAAACAACCGTCAGCTGTTAACGTCCCATACAACACCCCCATAGGTAAGCTAACCTAGCCGATTAGCTTTAGCGACTGACGCAGGTTAGCTAGTCTGAACGTCACCCGCCTGTGGAGGTAAACGGCGTCTGTCACCTGCTGTGAACACTCGACGACAAACCGCTCTCTTTCTAAATGCTTCTCACTGGTGTCATACCTTCCTGTAGCCACTGAAATCTTCACCTGCTGTCATAACTCCCACCAGTGTTCGCTGATCTGATCAGTGACGGAGCGATCAGCTGTTCGAACCGACGACTGCGCTTAAAGCGAGAACGTTCCACCTCTAACGGCTCGACGCGACCCGACAGGTGACGTTTAATGGTGGAAATAACGGCTATTTGATGGTTGTGTGTGTCGTCACAGGACGTGTTGGTTGTATCTCACGAGACCTTCATAAAAATAAAATTTAAAAAAATTTAAAAAAATTCAGCGGGTAAAGGCTTGAATAAAAAAAGGATTTCCTCGTCCACATTATACATCTGTTTTCTTTCTCCTTGGGGAAGCACTAATGTTGTTTTAGACCCATAAATTGTTTTCACCGTCATCATGTGTACAAACAGAAAAACACAGTGGATGAAGTCAGCTCAGTCTTTACTAAAAGCAGAGGGTGTTTACCAGGACATGTCAGGCTGTTCTGAACTCACATTAAAGTGTCATTACCAGGTACAGCTGGATGGTTTCATCCAGGTGAGTCTGAAACACTGCAAAGTGAGTATGTGCAGACAGAAACAATCCCAATGAACCCACCGACAGGAAACAGACATTTAGTTAAGAGCAGAAAAGAATTCAGTGACCAGGTGAACGCACACATCCATACTTCCAGTCAATCCTAGTGACTCAGACACTCTGACAGCCACAGAGACAGAAAAATACAAAATAAAAGTAAAGAGTTGCTCCCATCACGAGACGAAGACAGGACATGGCAGACTTTAGGGACAGGGTCGAATGATCATCTGTCGACAAACCTAGTGACGAATGCCTTTCAGAATTAAAATATCATGGAGAATTTTTTATTTTCTCTTGATCAAATTGTAATTACTCCTTTGCATCTGGGCATTTATAAACATTTCTATAATAAAATGGTTTTAAAATGTTTTTTAATCACTTTCAACCTCTGAAAGTAACACCACTGAGGAGCACAGAATAATCAAACGGGACCAAATAATGAGCGCTCCGTTACTGGACACGCCCGCTGTCTCGTCTGCCACGCTTCATTTCGCTCGACTCATTCTCTCAGGCACATCGGACTCTCCAGGTGTAAGGCACGGCTCATCTCTCGCATCATCTCACACGCACATTCGCGCTGGCGCTCTCTCATTGTGTCGCGCCCTCTCACACTCTTTCACCGCAGAGGCATTTCGAGTTGTATTCTCTGGGATCTTTGGATGCAGCGATGACTGGTCATCGTCAGGTGATTATCCAGCCAAGAGGTGCATGTTTAACCCCGTGGGCGGAGTCATCTCAGCCAGGGGTGGAGCCGCCCAAAGCCTCCAGCATCTTCGCACGGGCCACAGCATACCGCTGCAGGATCTGCTTGATGTGTTCCTCCTCCTCACGCTGCAGAATACGCAGGAAGTTCTTCAACTCGGGCATGGAGAAGGCGTGCCACTGCAGATAGGGAGGTAAGAAGGTGGGTTAGGGTCTGTCAGTAAACACACTCTGCATGACTCGGGTTTTCGGTCTTCAGTCACACTCACATTCACTTCTCCGGTTTCGTTCTCCTTCAGGACAAAACTAAGCACTTTCTCACTGGGTCCGGCACACAGACGCCGACGGAGGGGACGATCTTCATCCGACAGCTTCCGGAGATAGACTGCGGGAGAAGTGCATCACAAAAGCCTTAATGTACAGATACATTCTGATTTTTAAAAACCCATCACTTGTCCAATAATACCTTGGTCATGTCGCTCGCTGCGCTCAAACAGAGCGAACTTCCCAGGGTTGTCCACCACAGTGAACTTTTTCAACAAAGCCTCAATGACTTCACGGGCGGAGGTACGAGAGCTGATGTGCAGATGCTTTGATGCGTCCTTTGGCAGGTAGAAAGAGGTGCGACGCTTGACACCACAGGCCTTCTTTGCCCCAGCATCATGACCCGCTCCTTTCTTTGGAGGTGGAACCGACACAGGCCGCACCAGCTTAAACTGCACCTTTATGAAGCCGGTATAGGACCCGTCTTTGTTCTGTTGGGGACATAAGACATCCAGTGAAGAAGAAGACCTCAGACCTTACATAGGCAGACATCATATTAACAAGTTCACTCATCAACACTCACCATGTTCATGAACAGATTGCTGTTGATTTGAGCGTTATATTCCTTGACCTTCTTCTGAACGTCTGCAGCCGTCAACTCCTGCTTACCCCATTCAGTCTGCTCATCCTGGAAGAAAAACAGTTCACGAGTCAAACCACTAGATGTCGCTGCACTATTCCAAAAGACAACAGGAACCAGAGTTCAGAGCCAAGCACATAACCACCAACATAAAGGCACAAGACTCAGCACTGGGTATGTATGTGGACCCCCAGCACTCGTTCCATCACACCCAAAGAACATGGGAAAGTTGTGCTGTCACACTCGTACTTTCTAATGACCTCTCAAGACACGAGAGTGGGCATGTCCCTGCACAACTGAATCCCCAGGTTTCAAAAAGTTGACATCAATCCAGATTAATCGGGGTCAGGAGGGTCAGGCTTCGCCTGTTAGGCCCCACTCCTTCCAACACTGAACACTAGTTGCATCAGACTTTTCACTTCCTGTCACAGGGGCAGAGGCGAAAAAGATGACGTTAGCACCGCCCCATCCTGTTCTACAGCTCTGATCTGTGGCTTTGGGGGAGGGAGCACTGGAGGGAGGGGAGTGGGGGGGTTGGAACCTGCAGCTGTTTGCTATGAGTGCAACCAACAGCACTGCATTCCTCTCCTTGGTATTCATATAAAAATAGAGCTGGGGAGACAATGCTGTCCCTTGTTACACACACACACACACACACACACACACACACACACACACACACACACACACACACACACTATGAAGAAGCTGGCTCATCAACCACACATGATTCACCATTGCTCATCTGGCCTGTAGCATCTGTATGACCATCAGCTCGATTAGGACATTTTCTGTGTCTCCTGGCCAATAGCTACTTCCTGTATTCAAAGAAAAACATAGAAACTTGGGGTAGAAC
>JBBMJM010114139.1:0-15546 GCA_037832705.1 Centriscus cristatus
GGTGTCAAGAAAAACCAGGAGCAAATCTCGCTGTTGAACCGTTTAGGTCGTCATTGTCAGCAACAACAACAACAACAACAACAACAACAACATGTCATTGTCATTATACTGAACGTCATCACCTATGTGTCAGAGATCACCTGTGTCAGAGATCACATCTGTGTCAGAGATCACATCTGCGTCAGAGATCACCTCTGTGAGATCTGTGTCTTTCCATCAGTGATGGATCAAACTTCACGTCACTGTTTCAGGCTGCAGTCGATCACAAGCTGATCACGAACCACCACGGATCCCTTTCACATTCTTCATGATCGCAAAGGAGCTTCTCGAAGTGACCACAGTTATCGATTCAAGACCACTGGTCAATGTTTTACATCTGACTTATTGTGTACCGAGAACCATGTTTCAACTGTGGAAACAATGTCTGAAGAATAAATGATCGCTTTGGGAGTCTGAGGCAGTTTTCCTGGGGAGAAAATTGAGATTAGTCCCAAAATACATTTTAAAATAAAATGTAACTTAAGGCTGCAAAAAAATATTTTTTTTGTGGAAATGTTTTGAGAATTTTAAAATTTTTTCACACCAGTTTTCATATCTGATTCGCGAAATCAGCATGCTAAGCTATGCTGTGTCATTTCGTGGAATCTTGCCTCACTGATATGACGCCCTGCGGTTTCTTAAATTCCCCCCAAGTGCGACCTCTACACAGCATACTGATTCTACAGCGTATTGTACTTCACACAAACCATTCTCGTACCAAAACATCATTTACTGTTTCAGACCAAAGATAGTCGATGTTCACCAAGCGAAATGATCTCTATCGCCTCCTACTGGCTGGTTGGATAATCAGTCGTCCTGCTCTCCGTGTTCGTTGACGAGCTACGTATAATAATGGTTCATCTACTTCCATACTTCCTCCATACTCAGTACTGTTACTTACTGGTTGTTCCTATGCTGAGGACTCAACACATGAAACTGAAGAAGGAAGTTGTAACCGTTTCGTGCCTGTCCTTTATTATTTATTCTTTTCATTTTTCTCTTTGTGGAACATTGTGGAACAGTATCACACATAAAGAACCTCCTCAGGAGTGGATGTTGTCCATCTAGCTTGTCCAGTAGACTGTTTATAGTCTGAACAGTCAGCAGGGGCCGACAATTGAGTTTAATGTGTTTCCCTCTCGCCCCCAGGTCAGAGTTTACCCTTTGGCCCAGTGCGAGCATGGAGCTGATGACGTTCTCGTTCTGGGAACTGACGGTCTGTGGGATGTTCTCTCCAATCAGGAAGTGGCAGAGTCAGTCACCTGTTTCCTGGCAAACTGTGACCCAGATGACCAGCACAGGCGAGTTTGTTCATCACTCAACTGCAGCTGAAAGTCTGTTGAAAAGCTGAACTTCCTCTCACCTCTGATATTTACAGATATTGCTGTTGTGTCAGGGGGGAACTTGAAACCCCATAAATAGATCTCTTCTCTGAGCTGTGTTTACAATATGTTTGATTCTCGTCAGTTCTGACCATGACTGTGTTGCATTTCATCCTGCCTGTGTGTGAGTTATTTGTTTTCCCTGATGTCAGGTACACAATGGCAGCTCAAGACCTAGTGATGAAAGCACGAGGAGTGCTGAAGGATCGCGGATGGAGGATTTCCAGTGACCGACTGGGCTCTGGAGACGACATCTCCGTCTACATCGTTCCCCTCATGTACGGCAACAAACAGAACTAGCTGATCCACCGCGGAGACGTGACCCCGCCCTGACCTCCAAACCGAATCACCTTTTGAGTCCTCCCCACATCCCATGTGTGCTGTCAAGTGCTTTAGTGTGGACGTCCTCCTTCGCTCGAGAGACAGAGAGAAACCCGCTGGAGAAGCTGCATCATTAGAGAAGCTGGAGAAGATGGAGGCTTCTTGATGGATTGTTGAGTAACTCACATTGATGAGCCGATGCGGGATTGCACTTTTCAACAGATGGACACTGATGAAAATATGAAAATGCAACGGTGACATGATGAACACTAATGTTTAAAAGACGGATGAAGGCTGATGTGTATAAATCCAAGTACACCCTCTGTTCCAGTCAGGCCCTGACTGTAATTCCATCAAGGTTTTATTATTATTTTATTTTATTTTATTTTATTTTATTTTATTTTATTTTATTTTATTTTATTTTATTTTATTTTATTTTATTTTATTGTTGTTATTGTCACCTTTTGCAGACCCTTGGCTTCGCTTTTCTCTCCCATCGCAGGATCACACAGAAACTATGAGGCTGAATTTCACCAAACGCACCGAGCCAAGGAAGAATCCATGACACACTGGAGCAGATGTTTAACATTGAGAAAAACTCCATTTGTCTTGCAGTGGATTTTGCGGACGTTTGCGCTCCCCCAGCTGACAGATGTGATGGACGTTCTGCTGCTGTCTCTGAGCGATCACTTCACTTGTAAGCAGCTGGTCATTTAACGTTCACTTGTGTGGGGGGGTTGGATCTCGTCACTGGTTTACAATCTGAATTGGAGCCCTGCAGAGTAGGAACATTGGGAGTTTTTGCTGTTTGAAAAGTTAATGGACCACGTGTCTATATCCTACTCACCACCGATGTCTCCTGTGATATGAACGGACCTTAACGAAGTCAAATCAGCCATATTTCTTATACCTTTGCACATCGATTCCGACGTGTGAAACGTTTGTCTACAGTTGGTCAGTTCATTGTCCTCGCACCGAACCTGCTATATTTGTTCATTTTGTCCCACGTGTATTGCAACACGGTACGTACAGCGGAGGGGCCGCCTCCCTTTAACATGAAGAAACACGTTCATGACGAAAATGCCCAGCGAACTCAGCTCAACACGACCCTGCTCGCAACATCTCAACACTATGAAATGTAGCTCAGGTTTTTGCAAGAGTTTTCGAGGGAAACCTTTGTGTCGCACGCGCTCAGTTCAGCCGTCTACCTCATGATTTTCTTCCTCAAACACTATTGAAGACACCTTTGGAAAAGCAGCTGCAGGTTAGATGAATCATCAGTTGCCATCTGTGCCATTCTTCTTTACACAATTGACCAGTGAGTGTGTGTGTGTGTGAGTATATATATGACTGTATATGTATGTATGTTTTTTTTTTTTTTAAATGGTCCAACTAAAATAATTGGGATGACCGGTGTAACTGAGTTATTTTTACTCAATGTCAACTTTCACATCTCCAGTCAGTTTTCCCTTTGTTCTTCCACAGTTTGGTTCATTTTGTGGAGTTGTAGTTTTCAGCGTTGAGATATTGCACTAACGTCTAATCATAACGTGAGACATGGAACGGAGTGATTCCCCTGAAGTGTAAAAATGTAAATAATGTCCTCAGTTCCTTTCTCTTACTGTAACTTATGTACGTCTTTCTGGAGAGAAAGGTGGAATTTGTACTGTTTTGGGACCCTGGATTAAAGTCCAAATAAAACATTTTCCCTGCTCTAGTAAAGAAACTGGGCTTTTTGTGATCAGTTTCAGGTGCCAGCCTCGGAGAGGATCGTTGATCCCAGAAGGTGTTCAAACCTTTATGTCATGTGCTGCAGTTTGTGTGCAAACGTAGATGCTACCTGCTGCGATCAGTCCACCTGGAATTACCCCGTTTCCATTCCCCTCCTCAAACCTCGTGTTGTCCCGCCGGGTCCTGAGTGCTGCTCTGCGCGTGAACAATGGACCTTCTGTTGGCGTGCGAGTGTGATCTTGACTCTTCCATTCCTTGGAGTGGTGTTCTTTCTGCAGAGATTTACATTCCACAAACGTTCTCTCTCGTATGTTCTCTGACCCTGTTTGTTCCGAAGGCTTTGAAAGTTGACCGGATACACGCTGCGTTCAACCGCATGGACTTTCGCTGATGTCCCGTGAGCTGAATCTCAGTCGTGTGGCCTTCTACAGAGTTCTGCTCCGGGCACATTCCTTCATGTTCACTTATGTGTTGTTTGGCCTTCAGACATTTCAGTGATGCATCTTACAGAAGACTGATGTTCACTCCCTTTGTGCTCGAAGCCAATATGATTTTCATTTGCTCACATCCTGAATTTTCCAGTTCACTTGCGTTCCTTCATTATACGACACATGAACGCTGATTTCACTATACTTGTTTCCCATTAAATGCTTAAATCCAGCTCAAGATCGCTGTGGTTTGGAGACTTGCACGGCCACGTTAAAGAACCATTGGAGCTTTTTAGTACTAACAAGGGTCTGATGTGCTCTGATCAGTCTGTTGGTTGTTTATGTCAAAACAAATTGCTTCGGGCTCTCTAGCTTTCAAACGTCCCTTTCCTTGTCATAGAACAATTTCAAGAATTCAACTCATGTGTTCAGGCTTTGGTTTGTGTCTTATTGCTCTTGGGGGATGGACTCTGGTGTCTGCTCTTCGAAGGTATTCGATAAATAGAACGTATAGTCTGTGTTGAACTGCTGCTAAGTGCCTGAGACGCTAAGCTGAGGTGCAACGTCAGTTCCAAACTGCAATGTAGAAACTGAAGACTTGACGGGATAACGTCTCTCAAACACTAGTAACTGTAAAACATCGGAGCAGCTATAATTTGTTTTACAGAAAAACACAAGTGCGTATGATCTGAAGCATGAATGAATGAAATTCCAGGGCTGATTTATTGACAAACTAAATGTGTTTCATATTTGATGCACACAAAGGTTTATGTTGATCACCGTTTGTTGTTGGTATGTTCTGTGCAGACGCAGCCATGTGAGCGGATGAGGTGAATCAAAGGTTAAAGGGCAAACGTCACCGTTGTCATTTCAACAGTGTACTTACAAATGGCTACTGACACAGAACCAGCAGCTGGCTACGTAGAGCCGATTGTGATAAACGAGGCACAAATGACCGGTTTGCGCCAGGAGGGGTTTCAAACAGTCATCACACATCTGCCACATATCAGCGAGCGCCATCTCCACGACCGTTTGCACATGAGAGCAATTTACACTGGTGCACTGCACCTTTGTCTACTCGAGTGGAACAATCCCTTTTTTTGATGCAGGGTTTGTTGATTTAGTCATAAATTTAAAAAAAACGGTTGTGTCTGTGAATTGCACTTCCCAGTGTGGGTACACGTCTCTTCAACTACTCTCCCTTTAATTCTGCAATAGTCCGCACGTAGCGAAGTCATTGAGGACTTCTTCATAACAGGCATTCATTCGAGATGTATTGCTGCATACCTGACATTACTGAGGCGTCTCCGATGAACTGTCAGTGTCGTGCCTTTACACACACACTCCTGTCCACAAAGTGCTGGTGTGTGTGTGTGTGAGCGAGTCCACAGGAGCTGGAGAGCCATCTGGTCCCCACAGGTCAGCGTTGCATCCTCCTCCAGTCAGGCCAGCACCGATCTGGCACTCCACTCCTACTCTCCACAAGCGTGTGTGGTCCAGATTGGATGACGCCAATGATGACACAGCCATTCCTGTGGGTGGACTTGCTTTTCCAAGGTCACAGCACTCCCACCTCCCCGGAGATTTCTGACGGAGCGCAACATGGGATAACAATGGCCACAGCCTTCCAGCCTGCTTGTGTCAATTACTGTCAGAATAAATCTGGGCATTATATTCGAGTAATTATTTGATATAATCGTATTTATATAACTGATTAATAATCTATTCAGGAACTCTGATTGAAAATGACTTAAATGACAAATTCATCCAACAGGTTATTGATTTCTGTTCTAGAAATGAACATTCTTGAAAAGTTAAAATTTCTGATCACAAAAAGTACATAATCATATCTTTAGAAATGTGGATGAAGTTAGTGTAAAGTGTAAAGTCTGTCTGAATGTGTGAATTTGTACAAACCCACTGGTCGTCAGGACACAGGGGCCCCAGCTGCCATAGGACCAAACCTGAGTGGGTGTTTTACCACTGTGGGGGCTGATTTACTACTTGTGGGTTTCAGCAGCCTGATTTATTTCTGAGCCAACTCAAATGGGAACTTTGACGAAAGATGGATGACAGGGCTCCGCACCGCTCACCGGGCCACAGACCGGCTCTCAGCACGTGATAAATGATGTTTGCTTTTTCACCCTGGAGGCTCAATCGCGTGCATTTATCACAGGAGACAGAATAATTTAAAGATATTAAAGAAAGCTTTATTTAAAAAAAAACAAAAAACATTGGAACAGCAGGACTCAACAGGCTTGCAGACCATTACAACTGCTGTGTGGTTGCATCTCTAAAATCTCTCATCAGCAGCTGCACGGATGCTCGTGGGCTGAACCGCGGCCCTGGATGATCACGATCAAGCGTGAACAACATACATTTTCCATGTGAATCGTCTTGCAAGGTCAAACGCAGGATTCGATCTTCAGTCGGCCAGTAAGCAGCACGCTCCCCTCTGGGCTGTGGGGGTCTGGGTCTTAAAGACTGCAGCAGATCAAAACTCATAATCAATTCCGGTCCCCACCCCCATCAAAAGACCCCTGACTGCCCATACTAATGTGATGTTGAGCAGCCAGATGCTGTTGGGAGCAGCAGAGGAAGGATTTCAAAAGGTTAACACACACGCATGACCTACATCAGCAATCCCCCTCCCTGACCTCAGTGAGGACACAACCGCTCAGAGGGGGTGGGAGGGAGGGGGGGTTGGAATAATAACCTGATTATTAGGTGCTAGATGTGTCTGGGCTTTCGCCCTGCAACAAGCGGAGTTAGGGTGCAGGAACAGTTTGCTCCAGTGACTGTTGGCATGCAGCAGCCGAGTCCTGGAGCAGATGGACGGAGGGATACCTCTGTGGGCAGCCGCAGCCACGTCACTCCTCTGTTCATAGCCGACGCTCAGATGACCTACATGCCTTCAACGCAGCCCCGTGCGCACTGCTGGGGCGCCGTTCAAGTCCATAGGAGAAATATACATTCGATACTAAAAAAATCACACGGAAACACACGATGCACCCATACGAGCGTCATCCTCCTTCCAGACAAAGGTGCCAGAAGAGCAATTAAATTGTCAACAAAAAAAGACAAGTATTAAAAGTACAAGTTTTCGTATTGAAATTGTAACCGCATTCATTCAAGTAGTCGTTTTCCCTACGGTCATCGAACTGGTTCACTGGGGGGGGGGGGGGTACGGCTCAGCTGGAACAATGCGACCGCGATTCATTTCTAGTGTAAAAAAAAAAAAAAAAAGCAGTAAATTCAAGTACAAGCTGAACGTGGGAGCTGGGTGGAACACTGTCGGTGACGTTTACCTGAAGTGAAACCCGTCAAACCGTGCAGTTAGCGCGGGTGTTTCCCCTCTCCGCCCCGGCTGAAGTACGAGAACCAGCACTAGCAAGGCAGTAGCTTGCGCAGTCATCTCCATAGCGGGCAGTGTCACAACCCAACCAACAGCACAAACTACTACCTCAGCCAGTACGTGGTCGAACGGCGACGACGACGAACGGAAGAACAAGCCCATGGGAGACAATTGGGAAAGAAACACGCCGTCTCCACCGGTGTTACATCCCCAGGCAGCCGGAGACCGCCGATCCTCTACCACCCCTCCCCTCCAACTGACTTGAAATACGAGGGAAACCCCGCCCAAGCTCCCTCCTCCTCCTCCTCCCCCCTTCTCTCCCCTCATTTGACCTACACCCAGGCGTCCAAACACGGGGCTAGCGGACCTCCAGGGGACGCAGGTAAATGGAGGATGAAAACCCCTGTGACCGTTCAAGTTATTCACTGTTCACCTCCTGTGCTACACACATTAGTATGTAAAACACGTGTAATGACGTTTATTCAGTAAATACAGGTGAGCTGGAGTGTTGAAATATTTCATTACGTCCTCATGGATAAATACATGTAATATATATATATAATATATATACACAATATATAATACTATAGGTGGGTGTATGTAGAGCTGTTATATTCAAAGTTTGACATGTCCATTTTAAAATGTGTTGTAACTGTGACTGCCCTCTACAGGTGATAATCTGCTATTACAGTACAATTTTGCCATTGGCTGATCGAGTGGGCTGAGATGTGATCATCACCCCCCTCCTCTCTCTGTGCTGTCTCCTAACAACCAGACTGCATGTACATACCATCACACCACGACTCGATCTTCTCCTGTATGCTGGTTTTGTCACAGGACAATTTGGATTATTATTTTTTTTCAAAGGGATACACATCACAAGCTGCATCATATGTCACATGCTGCTGCGTGCTATCTAAGGTCACATGCTGGGGTGGTGTCACACCAGCTGTTGACTGGTTCACTATAAACAAGAGGCACGATCATGGATCA
Source organism: Centriscus cristatus (assembly GCA_037832705.1). Lineage (NCBI taxonomy): Eukaryota > Metazoa > Chordata > Actinopteri > Syngnathiformes > Centriscidae > Centriscus > Centriscus cristatus. Next base: position 8,250 of record JBBMJM010114139.1, read on the forward strand.
TTTTCCCAGCATCTTTGTGCATTCTCAGTCTGCACATGTCCACGGGGAGTTAGTCCACCCTTCATTCATCAGCGATCAATGCGTGAAAACTGTATCTCTTTTATCGATATTTCATGACAAAAAATGAAACAAGAGTTGGTAGACTTAAGGGTTTTCATAAGGGAGATGTCAGTTAGAAAACAAGAGCTCCTCGACTGTCCTGTGTCAAGGTTTTGACAACTTCTCAGCTTGATTGTGTCCCACCTATATGAACACAGACCATTGTGAATGCATGTCCTAATGATGCATTGACGGCTTTAAATCCATTATATTTGAGGTACACACAGCACAGAGCTGACTGTAGAACTTTCCAATTTATTTTATATAGACAAGTACATCCCTTCTCAGATGGCGGGTCAAGATGACATGGAATGTTACAGTAAGACTTTTTTTTTTCTTGCATATAATCTTCACTGCTGAAAATGTTGCAAAAGTCTTCAGTGTTCTTTTTATGATCAATAAAGCCACATTTTTTTCCCATTTTGTTCCTAATTACATAATCAGCACTATCACCACGCACTGTACATCGACTCTGTCCCGTTAGACGACGAAACAAACTAAATCCAGAGGCATCGCTGCAATTTGTTTGAAATCCCTGTGGTTACCAAAATAGTGTAGTCAGTCTGAGAAAGGAGGGGCAGAGGTGGTGTAAGGTCTCATGGGAAACACAATGGAAGTCAAATGCCCCGTGCGAGTGGGCTTTGAATCTCTGATCACGGTGGGCTGTTCCTTCACGTCACTGTCGAAGTGGCTCATGTGGCGTCCGTACTCTGTGCACTTGAGAAGCACATGGATCGAGAAGACACATTCAAGATTTCCTCATTATAAAAAAAACAAAACAAAACATTGAGCGGAGGAGTGAGCCAGGTCAGGACTCTCCGTTCTGGACTCTGGAGACGGGAGGCTGCATAAAGTCTTTAAAGGGCCCCAGGGCCTCCTTCAGGGCCGAGCTCACCTCAGACGATGAGCATGTGATACACTCCACCAGTGTGGGGTACAAGGCAATCACCTGAGCCCATGTGTTGCCGTCCACTGTAGGCGGTGAACAAAAGAAAGTCAGAACAAGAGGGTAAATACAAAGGGGGGGGTGGGGGGGGGGTATGTGATAGAGGACAATCAGAGAAACAATGTCCTATATAAATTTCCTGCAGGACGCTTGAAAAATGTAATTTTCTGACTTCAATCTACTGCGGCTAAAAAAAAAAAAAAACACATTTATTGTAATTGACCTTGGTGGAAACAAACATATCTAGACCGGAGACAAACTCATTTGACAAAAAGTCCCAATTGTACGCTGACACAATTAATCGGGAATGATCAGATACAGCGGATTCTTTTCTTTTCTTTTCTTTCAGCGTCTTCCTTCTCTCACAGTGGGACACTCACCGTTTTCTGGCTGCGTCTTCTTGAGAGAATCCATCAGAGTACTGACGGCTTTCAGGACAAAGATGATCTCAGTCACTTGTTGCCTGAGAGAAAAAGGACATTAGGACGTTGAGCTGCAGGTAAAAATGCCGTTTCACCAATAACAAGTCAACACTAGCTGGTCGCAGAGAGGGTCACTGAAGTCCGGGCTCCTTTAACGAGGGACACCAGAGTCCACGAAAAAACAGCGGTAAATGGGTGTCTGTTGTCACGAACATACAGCTTTCATCAGCGTGTGTGTGTGTGTGTGTGTTTTCATTACCGTATTTAGATCAGTCGCGTTCATACACACGACATAGTTTTATACAAGCAGTGTTGAGAATGTCATGAGCACACCAGTGTTTCTCCTCCTCCCCCCACCAACTCTTTTCCACTAATGGCATAATTTCCCCATGGGCATCATTTAATTTTCATCATGTTGGAGAAAATTGCAGAATTAAGTGTTGAACCCCACCCCCCAGAAATAGGGTTCCATCGTGTTCCTGTGTTTAAGCAGAGTGGTTTTATGTTGTTCACAAAGGACAAATGAGATGCTGTTGTTTTTAAACAGCTCAAGTCTGATGGTTCAACAGTGTTGGGACCTGTGTGCCGGGGGGTGGGGGGTGGGGGGGATTTACCTGGGCAGGGGGCAACGTCCACTCAACCTCTCATCCTCCACGTAGCGCCGGAGGACATCCTGTGACCTTTTGAGGAGCACAGAGAGCGCCATGCGCGAGATGTAGCCCTCCTGTGGGGTTGACACCTTGTTGCTGAAAGAAAACTGCAGCAGCGTCTCGAAGCACACCTTGGAGAACTCCTCTCTCATCCGCACGTCGATCTCCGCCTCTGTGAAACGATCGTTTGGTTTTTCTACACTGACGACGCCGAGCACACACTGGACTTTCTGTAATATGATTCCAAAAACTGTTCCGGTCTCATGTTACCTGTGAACGAGGGGGACTGTGAATGAATGGAGCCTTTATTGAGCATCGTCATGATCTGGCCAACAAAGTCTTTGGGGATGAAATTGGCAAACGGTAAAATCTCCGTACTGATCAGCTGGACAACCTAAAATGAAAGAACATAACGCTGATGTGGACAAACTCATAAAACCCGTCTGGGCGGCAGAGTCGCGGTTTTACCTCGACATCAACTGCTTCATTCTTCTGGAACTCCTGAATGGACATGTTATCTGGAGGTGTGCTGGGACATGGAAACACGAGGTTAGTTTACACTGTCATAAACCGACGGGAGGATTACAACCTTCTTTACCTTTTGGTAAAAAGAAAGTCTTCAAAGGCGTTGGCCAGCTCTGGCCACATGGTGTCAAACCTTCCAGAGGGGGCGTGCTGCCGCGCCACAGGCAGTCCAATGGACAGAACCTTCAGCAGAGAAGACACGGCGAGCTTCCAGGTGCTTTCTGATGGACAGGCGTACTTCAAACCCAAGGGCATCCTCAGAGTCTGAAGGAGACAGAGACGACGACGCATCACAAGACAGAAATACTACTACTACTACTACTCTCTCTCGCTCTCTCTTTTGCCACGTTTTTAAATGTGGAAAAGTATTTTTCGAGGCTACAAGTCACCACTTGAATTCAAACAATAAAGATCAGAGCAGCAGAGTTTGTCTTTCAGCAGACGGTAACTATTCCAGTTCACAGTCTTCTGTCCAGAGAGAAACTGTTCCCTAAGGAGGAGGCTTCTTGATTTGGAAAAGAAAATGTGAAGGGGGCATAATGTGGACTAATCCACTGTGAACCTTCTAAAGATGGGTGCATCTCAAAAAAAAAATAAATCAATAAATAAAAAATCTTGGTTTGAGTAAAACACTAATTATAAACACAACATAATTATTATAAACCACAAATTATAAACACAAAAGCACAAAGTGCTTTTATTGCTTGATTTTCAAAAAACCTCATAATACCATCACACAATAGTTTTTATTAATGCTCAGCGTCAAACAATTACCGGTTCTCAATGGGTGGCAAGTTAAAAGTTGAGTTGAACAACAGAGGATTTCCCGTCTTTAAGATGCCAGGTTCTAAAAAGTCCTAATAATCTGACAAATCCAGGCTCCACTGCTGATGCCAGGACATTACTTCCACCACAGAATTCCAGTGAAGTCTTTATGAGACACTAGTAAAACAGCGTTCTGCAGCACTGATAACAACAAATTCCATAAAACCCTTTTATTTAAACATCCCACCCATCTTAGAAAAAATACCTTGATGATGTTCTGTAGAACCTTCTCACTGATGACGGCTTTGTGACAGGCTGTCTTATGGTACAGGTCCACCACCACCTCCAAGGAGCGCTCAGCAAAGGGCACATAGTTTAAGGCCACCCACTCTGCCTGCAAAAGATTTGACAAGAGGAACACGCAAACACACACTGAAAAGTACGTCGGAGAACTTGTTGTGTCCTTTTGGCAAAGCCACATTGAAAGCAGATTTAAAGGCACACTTTGTATGAGTAGAGAAGTAGAGGACTCATTTCCTTAAAAGTGCTGTGTGGACGTGTTTCAGCTTGTATTCACAAATTGGAGGAAAACACAATGTCCATCAAAAATCATCTGTCTGTCTCTGCTGCGGACATACAGTATATGCTGAGGTCAGCAATGCCGTGACCAGCGAGCCCTAGTCCATCGTGTCACGTGACTGACTTTGTACTTCAGGAGGCTACAGCCAGTGTCTGTGCATCGACGTTCAGTCCAAAACTAAAGGACGATGGAGTTCTGTAGACTACAAAACGCCTTTCTCTTCCCGTCTGTGGAGGGTCCGACTGAAGCTCTGAGCAACCTTCCACCTGCTACCAGCAAGAAACCTCAAGCAGGGAAGGGACCAAAAAAAGGTCCCTTGGTGAGAGCTCTCATATATCACCTTAAAAAAAAACCCATAGATGCTTATGATTTTGTGAGAAACCGCTGAAATGTCATATGAACAATGTACAAGGGGTGCCTTTAAGAAACGGAACCACACAAACGCATATGAACATCACCAAAAAACAAAAAAACTCAACTGAAGATGAAAGTGCACAGGGGCTGCGCACACACAGGTGTGATCAGCAGTTAGTGGCAGGCAGAGAGGAGGAGGAGGAGGAGGAGGAGGAGGAGGAGCGGAGAGGGAATGAAGAGGCACAGAGAGACGATCATGCAGCGTGACATCTCATCTGCCACAGAGGGGAGATTTCATCATTCAGCACAGCTTAGTACAGCTAAAGAGGGGGGCCGGGGGAGATGGTGGAACTCACCGGTGCAAACAGCTGGATCTAAAATGTTTATCCAGTGAGTAGTCCCAAGAAACAGAGTGAGAGAAGATCGCAATTAAACGTCGGGTGTTAAAGGTCAAATGTGCAGTGGCTCTTTGGCGTAATCAGATTAAACATTCACTCTTTGCACCGTGGACATCTCAGGCAATCTAACGACGTGGGATAGACGTTGGCAAGACAATAAAGACCACCCATAACATCTATTAGTCTGGAGGGGATTTGTGTTTGAGCCTTTTACATAAACCATTTAAATCGATTCAGATCAAAGATCCAGTCGAATGTTTGGCTGAGTCTGGACTCCATCTGCAGCATGAGCGGACCAACATTCATCATTATATTTATGAGCGTGCGTGCGCCAACTTGCCAGTTAGAGATTATTAAGACTGTCCTGTCCACTCCTGACCAATGGACAGTGGACTGAACAGAAGCATTGTGAAGCATGACGGAAGAAACACTTCCTACTGGGCGTCTAGAGGAACTTGTCCTCCTCATTAAGGACCATGAGGAGAGCTACGTGGGGACTTGATGGATAAGGGGGGTTGGAAGCACATCAAGGAAAGGGGACAATTTTGTTGCTAACAATTCAAGACAATGACTAACGATGAATAACAGTATGCAGCATGTTTTCTCGATTACCCCACCTTGCAAATAGAAACCAAAGTCATGACTCCACTTCTCCTACCTGGTTGTATTTGGCATTGGCCACGTGCTTGGTTTCCATCCTGCCGTACTGAGGAGGCTTGCAGGAGAACTCCACGAAGAGTAGCAGCTGTTCAAAGATGGCTGGGTACATGACCTGCAGGTTCTCTGGGCCCACACAGATGGCCTGCAGCAGGGAGGGAGGAGAGGAACAAACACTGCTGATACACACCACGGGACTGCACAGACAAAAAGAATAGGTCTGTGTTTATAATTCATAACAGAGTGGAGGAAGTGTAAGTGCTAGTTACAAATATGCATCCAATGTCACATATAAGTGTCACTGAATCTCTGTAACTAAAAGGAAATCATTGCCAACAATTACCGTAATTTCCTGACTATAAGGCGCACCTGATTATAAGCCTCACCCAGTGCATTTTTAAAGGAAAAAACATTTTGTACATACGTAAGCCACACCTGTCTATAAGCCGCAGGTGCCCACATATTCCACCTGTCTCACCTTTTCTGCTTGAGGGCCCCTGGGGGCTGTTAGAAAAATGTATAAATTGGCCGTGCATAAAATGCATAAGCCTCATGGTTCAAAACTTATGAAAAAAGTAGCGGCTTATAGTCCGATAATTACGGTACAATAATGGATGAATAGCTCTGGTGGCAAGTTTGCTGTATATAATTTGAAGACGTTCTGATTTGTCACAGCAATTCCTTGGAGAGCTGCAGGCCATTTTCAGGTTTAATCATAATAAATCATTAATGTCTGAATATGGAAAATAACAATTCCAAAATTGGAAAAATGAACAGTTGAAGGAAAAGGCTCTTCATGGTACAGTGGATTCAAAGGTTCCAGCAGATATACATGATCTAAACGATGCTCTTTGTTTTCATCTACTCACTTTCTGCAGTACGTCCAGAGCTGTGAGCACTGCTTCCTGCAGACTGGTGAGCACCGCCTCAGTGTATGAGGGGAGGATGAAGGGCGATGCGTCACTGCTGATGGGCACTGATGCTGCTCCGTGGAGGATGACCCCCAGCTTCTTCAGATCCTCCATACTGAAGTTGGCCTTGATGTGCTGGTACAGTGCTGGGAAAATCTGGATTAGCGCTGTGAGGAAGGGCTGGCTGGGGATGAAGGAGAGCTTCTCTGTCGGGCCACTAGGTGGCCTCGTGCTGTCAGTCCCTGTTCGATACCACGTGTTCCACGCAGACCACCACAGTGCAGAGTCCTCGAGGGCCGACTCCTCGCCGGGTGGGGGGGCCTGCAGGTCAGCGCCGTTGTACCGCGTCAAGCGCTCTAATAGTGAATCTGAGCGCACCAGAGGTCTGCCAGGACCGGCTGCTGAGAGGGGGTCGATGAGGACTGGGGGAACACCAATAGCAGCAAGTGCATCACCTGCTTTATCCGAGTCTTTTGCTGGTGTAACGATCTGGAGGATCTCCTGAAAGCTCTTGAGCGCAGCCAGGGAAACTTCGTTGTTCTTGCTGAGAGCAGCGGACTGGATGTGGTTTAGCAGAATTTCCCACGCCTCAAAGAAGTCACCTGCAGGGACACAACCATCAATCCATCAAACAGACACACATTTTGGATGACACGTTTCGCTCATTCAGCGTAACGCCGCAGTGATCCAGTGCAGGCATTTCTTTTTCATCATTTACTGGTATTTGTGGTATTTGTGTGGCGCATGAGTCCACATATGGGACTCTGGAGATAATAACTGTCTTGTTAAGAATTACCGTAATTTCCGGATTATAAACCGCTACATTTTTCATACGTTTTGAACCATGAGGCTTATACAAAGGTGTGGCCAATTTATACATTTTTCTAACAGCCACCAGGGGCGCTCTAGCAGAAAAAAAGTGAGACAGGTGGAATATGTGGGCACCTGCGACTTATACAGGTGCGGCTTATGTATGTACAAAATGTTTTT
>JBBMJM010114150.1:0-15545 GCA_037832705.1 Centriscus cristatus
TATTTATTTATTTATTTATTTATTTATTTATTTATTTATTTATTTATTTATTTATTTGTTTGTTTGTTTGTTTGTTTATTTATTTATTTATTTATTTATTTATTTATTTATTTTGGGGGTCATTCGTCATCTTCTGCTTGCTCCAACACAGGCACGGGTAGAGCACCCTTCACATACAAAGACCCCCAAAGACCAGCAACCAGGGACTCTCTTGCTGTGAAGCTACAGAGCTAACCACTGCTACACAGTGCCAGAGGTATTCAAAAATGAAATATTACATACAGATATCGTACGAGTGAATGAACTTAATTGGATTACACCCCCATGAAACACTGTGAATTCTCTGCTGACATATCAGCGCTTGCTGACAATGTATCTGAACTGCAGGTGAAATTATCTCATTTGGCCTGAATCAGTGAAGATCGTCACACATGTGAGGTTCTTGTTTATCAATGTCGGTGCGTTGTACTCCTGAGATCTTACAACGCACTCTAACGACCTTGTTATCTGTTGATGGCTCCACATCTCGTTTAGCGAGGACTCAGATAAATTGTTGCTCCCAGTTCAATGAGCTGCTCCCGGAGTCGGTGGATCAGATCAAATGAACCAAGTATCAAAGTAAATTGAAGAGATGATGATGCTTAAATAAAAAATCATTACGAGGACAGGAACAATATAAGCCCCTGATGAAATATTTATCACAGCATGTTTGTTTGTTGTTGTTGAATTTCAGATCCATGATTGTAATTAAAAAAAAAAAAAAAAAAAAATCAGCATCAACTTTTCAGCTAGACTGCTGCAACGTTTTACTTTCATTTTATTAGTTAATACAATAAAATCCCAAAACAAATATAGATAATCGAACCAGCAGCACAGGCTGTGTAAAATTAGACATTAATGTACTTTTGTATTTCATGCTCATTTCCATTTGTTTGACTGCTGTACAGTTTGTGCTTGGCTTCTCCATCCTATATCAGCGTGGGCTGGCTGGGTTTACTCTCATCTGTTCTCATATACGGTACAAATATTGACATATCACAACTGTGCACTGTGGATCATCGACACCTGGCGCACTCGTCGTAAAGAATTAGGACTTCCATTTCTGCAGTCCCTATAATTCAATCAGGCTTATCTCTGGTCGGTGATAACAGCTGCACTCGTTTTCTGTTGCCGACTGATTCCAAGTCACGGGCAGCGATAAATGGCGATACGATGAAAGCTATTCAACTCTGACATCATGTTGGGGCATTGACGCTCCCCACCGTTTTTGCGACAGAAAGGAATCGACCTTGGATTTGCACTTGTTTGAATCTTAATGCAATAAGTCAACTCCTGCAGCACAGGCACAGGAAAGTGGAAAAGTGGAGTCTTTTAAAAGACACAGCCCAGCTGAATGAGGAGGAAACTCCTCTCAGCGTCCTGTGCCAGCGCCGCCAACCCTCCTTTATCTACCGAAAGCACATAAAACAATGTAGATACACAATCAATACTTTAATTTCTACCCTTCCACTTCTATACACAACCAGGAAATGTCTATTAATCAATAGACCGAACCAGTCTACCACAGTAATGGAGGCCTTGTTTAGGATAACGTGCCTCAGGAACAAAGCAGAAACTTCACAATCTTTATGAGGATGCTATTTGTCAGTTGAAGAAATGGATGTGAGTTAGAGAGGCGACTGATTGTCTTCATTCCTAAAGCTTGTTCTACTGCGGAGAGGTGGAGGCCCACCTACCATCATGCACTCATTCTACAGAGGCGCCATTAAGGATGAGCGGCCCAGCTCACCCGTAAAACCACCAGGTGACCCCCAACCACCCACCCATCCCACAGCCTCTTCAGCCTGCTGCCATCGGGGAGGAGACTCCTGTGTCTTCCACTCAACTCCCTCCGTGCTCTGCCCCCACTCACTCCCCTACCGACCACAGACGGCGACCTCACCTCTCCTCTACTCCCCCGCAGCATCTGACATCCTGTCACCCGTCCTGTCCTTCTTGCCTGTGCCCCCCCAGTGGACACGTACTCTGAATGCACATTCCACTTTATTCAGTTTATTTGCACTATAGTTCTACCTTGGTTGTCTGTTGTCTGCTTATTTCAAGTCTCTCTTGTCCTTTACCACTGAATATATATATATATATATATATATATATATATATATATATATATGTATATATATATTGCTATAAACAGGCTATCCTGAACCTGCGGAGGGGTGAGGCGAGGGTAGAAGAGTAGTGGGCGGGGCAAGACTTGGAACTGACGATAGCTCGCAGATTAGGAGGGACAGTCTGATGTACTGCTCTGCAGGCGAGCGCCAGCATCTTGTACTTGCTGTCGTCAGATAATGGGGAACCAGTGAGGCTTAAATCTAACCACCTGCAGGATACAGGTCTCGTTGTCGACGTATCATCCCAACTAACCCACAGCTTCACACATCAACACAGCACTTTGTAGACTGGAAAGACATAGACATAAGGAGGTCACGGTCTCAGTGAGTGAGAGAGTTCACTAGTAACTTCAGTGCTTCAGTCCATTACAAAAACCTTACAAGACATAATCAAGTAAATGTTCCTGTATGTAGAGACACAGACTTAATCTCTGCATCCTGTTTGATAGTCCAACAGCTATATCACTTTTTTTTCCATATACCCTTTCCACTGTAACAATTATAGGTACATTTAATACCTTGTTGTTGGTGTACATCTGTATCTTGTTCTTCCATTCCATTGCACTAATATGTGATGAATCTTATGAAGTGATATTTTCATTTCCCTCCACTTCTCTCCATTACTGACAAATGATGCAGATTGTAGCAGGAGATAAGAACCTCTAATGAACATGAAAGTGTAATGTAATGACTCAGTTATCCCTGCAGGGTCTTGTACATGTTTTACACTGATGGATGAGATCATGTGATTCTGGAACCCTCTGACACCGGCAGCAGTTTGCTTTACCTGCCCCCTTCAGCTCTCAGGTGTGAACTGAAAAGGAGTGAATGAGTAATTATTCCTCTTTTTCTAACTGTCTGATGAGGATTTTGGCATTGACATAGGACAGAGTTGATATTTCTGACAAACCCAGTGAAAAACTATGAGGGAAAATTGTCAAGGTACACACGGGTGAGGATGAGCAATCCTCCTTTCTCACTGCACTGTTTTGTATGCACAATATACACTCAGACAGTGCATATGCATCTACAGCTGCATGTTTACCCTGTCTGTATATTTACCTATGTAAATATACTGTTAAATCCCTTTTTTTTCTTTTTCTATTGCTGCTACTAACACTGAATTTCCCCTTTCAGAGATAAATAAAGGAATATCCTTATCTTCTTACAGTTTAGTACCTCTTGGATGTGTGCACCATATCGTCACCCCGTCGATTGCATGAAAGTGCCGTGACGGCATTTAACACACTTCTCAAACTCATAAACAATGTAGGTCATGGACAAGATGTGAACTTGATGTTGATGTTGACGTTTTGTCTCAGACAAATAGAGATGGAGGAGCAGGAAACGGTCCATGACATGAAACTCCGCCCTGTGATGCAAGTGGCTGCTTCCAGCTTCGTCCAGCTCCTATAATAAATGCTCTAACTGGCCAAAATAACATCTGCAACGTATTAACTGACCACAGTGTTTGTTTTGCATCCACCAGCCAGCGTTAAATGAGCATGGAACAAGCACTGAAGAACTGGATGGGCCCTCTGTCTGCAGGGACCAATCAGAGGACGGTACTCTGCAACATCACATTTAGGACCAGCTCAGCTCACTCTGAAGCTCGACAAAGGAGTTACTTCCTTTTGCCAGTGGAAATGGACCCCCCCCCCCACTCGAAAAAAACCCAGCAGTCGACTCGAGTCAAGTGGAGCTGGAAAATATCATGTAAAGGGCCATTAGTGGTTTATTACACGTGTGCACTGCGGTCCCACTTTGTATTTTTCTCTTGAGTAACTCATACAAGGGAGAGAGAGGGTCACTGAACCGTCTTTGTTAGCGCGGAGAAGGTCGTAAACTGAAGCAGTTCCATCCCGCTGCAGGTTGTTTGGAAAGGTTTTGGTCGATGATAAACAGCAAGCGAACACGGTGGAGTGTCGTGCCTGTCTCTCTCCTTTCTAATTGTGCAGAAATATCATCTCGACACCGGGGATTTCTCCACTTACTGCTCTGCTTGTTTGACACAGACATGCGTTCGGAGACCCCGCGGAAAACAGTTAACGAAGGAACGTCATGCTGCAAATTCATTCATAGGTCATCTGGTGCTTGTATGAATGCATACTCGCAGGGCAGACTGCCCCCCCCCCCCGCACACACACACACACACAAACCGCCCGACCCCCCAGGAGAGCATGATTAATAGCACTCCTCCCAAACGTCATCAGTTAGCCAGCGCTATCTCGTATTTGTCTTTGCGAGATGGTATCGACTTCTGTGAGATCATGCAGAAAATGAACTGTCATGTGCACAAGAGCTGACCGAACGAAGGGCGGTAAAACTTTCTTTCTACGGCAAGTAGGAACAAGACTCAGCATGGATATAGACACCACAGAGGGGCTGTGGAGATAATGGCGCACCTCCCTGGTCTCGTACTGAGAAGAACAAAAATCTTGCTCTGCAGTTAATAAGTGGATCTCCTCGGTTCTTTGGACTTCTCTGAATAGAAATGCGTTTTAACAGCAGCTTCAGTGAGTATATTGCAACATATTAAGCTGTTTCAGTGTTTTGTTACACCACATAATGGCATCATTATTTCTACCATTCCATGCAGATGGCGAATGCGCCACAGAACACAGACAGCAGGCTTTGTCTTTGTACTCTGCAAATGGCTACTTACCGCCAGATTAACATCCAAGAAGTCATTTCCACCAACCTTTCACATGAAAGAGGTTTTTCCATCTTTGTGGCTTTGATGCATTTCCACAGACTTCAACAGTTAAAAGACGTAATGAGTTTGGCTTGAACATGATTCAGCATGATATTTATGTTTATACGCACCTCTTTTATGATTTGTCTCTTTATGCTCAAACTATCCAAAATTCTGCCGCGGGAATCTTTGATCATCTTATTCATCCACTGTGAAACTTGGTGTATAACAAGTATATCTAGTATTATTCATTAATTTACTGTATGTTTTATGTTCCAAGGTTCTTCCTTATAATTCAGTCAAATCTCAAAATCTAGAATCCCCGCCAGGCCCCAGAACATCAGCCATTTCAGGGGGGCAATGTGGAAGAAAGAGATTACATCAACCAGGACGATAATGCAAGTTAAGCCAGGGGCTGATTTTCTGTCAAAACTGACTCGGGGCCAGGAGCAGAGATGTGAAACCAGGAGAAGGCCTGCAAAAGGGAGACAGCCCTCTCATTGAAGCAACTCACACCCGCCCAACAGGGGGACGACTGCAACGGGAAGATAAGTGTGCCTGGAGAAAATCCAACTACAGGAACACTAGGAATGTTATCAGCAAGCCGCCGTCGCCTTTAGCCGATAGGATGGGATATGAAAACTGGCAAGGTGCAGGTGAGGAGGTAGGTAGCGTCATTGAAGTGTGTGTGTATGTGGGGGTACACGGCACAAATGATAAACCTACCTACTCTTTGATTCCACTCATTTTGTTTATTCAGCACCCAGCTGCATCCTCAATGAGGTAAATACCTTGTTCCCCTGGCTTCCGAAATCAATTGGACCCTGGATGTGTCTCCACAGGCCTCTGACGGACCCGTTGGTGCCGTTTTGTAGCGGGCCAAGGGGGAGTGCTCCAGCTGCCCTCCCTCCCTTTAAACACTGAGAATGGAGCCGGTGATTAACTGTGACACAACGGCCCTCCTCGCAAACTCACATTCGCGAGGAGAGATGCCGCCACACTATCGCCTTGCCCTGCCGCGCTCTGCTCGCCAGCTGTGTTGGAGTCTTGGGTCGAGGCCAGACCGACGCCGCTTTTTTGGATGCGCTTTGTCCTGTGAGAGACTGTAAAGTAGGTTGAGAGGACAGCTATACCCACTAGTCTCCTCCCAAGTGAACAGACATTCCGGAAAATAATTAGTGTAATGCTGCAGCTGAGTTTTGTGTTTGACCTCACTAACCTTCATCTATCTCCATTAACAAACTACTTTCCACTCATGATGCTTCACCTTTTCTCACAGCTTCACCGTCGGAATGGATCGATAGGTAAACACTTACAAACAAACGACCTCTATCAAGTGTGAGAAACAAAGGCATAATGCCGAGACATTTTGTTGAACGAAAGTCAAACTTCCGTTGGTTTCTTATTGATTTTCTGATGTACAGTACATGTATAGTCATTTGTTTCATTTGATGCTCTAGAAGGTACAGAGGGCACTCAAATGATGAATGCTGCTGAAGTCGAAGTCTTAAAATGGACTCATTTGTATTTGTGTCTCTGTCTCTTGTCACATGACTGTTTTTTGTGAGTTTGTAGGTGAACTGGCCTGTTTAGCTTTGGATTAGTTTGTGTTGTCCCTTTGACTGTGTGTACTTGACTGCTTAGGTGTTCACTCTTCATCCTTGCCTCATCCACGAAGGCATGGGAGAGATTTTTTTCTTGTAGTCCGACAAGGCCCTCCTCCCTTCTTCTACCTTCCTCACCCAAAATCACAGCCACTTTCAGAAAACATTTACTCCTGCAAAACAGAACAGAACAGAACAGAACTGCCCTGATAGTGAGATAATAGTTGTTAGTAAGATAGTGTTGTTTGTGGTTGCACATGGTTGTATGAGGAGCAGTGATGGCTGACATTAGGGGAGTGACTCTCTAGCCTCCTGGAGGTGTTGTGGGACCGACTAAGATTTAAATGAACTGACATCCGTCGGTACACAAACTCATTCATCATCGACCACGTTCGGGTCACGGTTGTGCTGGAGCCGTTCCCAGCGGTCAACGGACGGGTTACTCCCTGGACGAGTCACCTGCTCGTCACAAGGCCACGTGGACGGACCACCATTCGCACGCATTGGAAAACTTGGAGGTGCCATACCTGGAGAAAACCCAAACAGACACGGCGATACTCCCCAGACCAGGAATTGATCCTGTACTTATTATATACTATGACTTGCAGAGGGATTCTTCAGCAGGTCGCTGTCAGAGGAGACTCCATCCACGGATCATCCTATAATCACTGGGTCACCCTGACAATGAAACATGCTCTGATTTATGAGGGTCATTACACTTTAAGTGTTCATAACAGTAATAAGAATCCAGGACACTCAAGGATTACAGCAATTATTTCCATCAGCAGATTGTTGAGGGAGAAAGAAAGATGTGTACTGACGGCGATTTTTATGAGGCCTGAGACTGTTCAAGGTTTATGTTCGACTTCTACTTTCAGCATTAAACGGTTCGGGTTTATGTCCTCAGAAGAGAACATCTCCTGTCCGATTAGCTGTTAAAGTCCCGTATTTGTATTAAACGTGGTGTTCTGTTCTGTTCATCCCCGCTTCTTTGAATGTTTACATTGTTTCGTCTTTTAATATTACATAAGAAGTGTTAACAAACAGTTGGACCTTCTGCATGTGGAACAAAAAAAACTGTGGAGGCGCTCGGCTCACACCGGTGGTGCGAGCGTGTATATGTGTGTGTGTCTGTCAGGGAAATGTGTTGATTTTTATTGTTAACAGATGACCGTGTTCACAATGCCAGCGTGAGATGCACATCTCAGAGGCATCACATCTGGAGGAACCAGGCGTGAAAAACACAGAGAGATTTTCTGTAGATCAAACCAGCAATCTTCGCACATTTCACTTCACTTTTGATGTCTTTACCCGTTGGGTGTGAGAGGAATGCTGTGGAGGCAGCAGCCTTCCTTTCCTTCTCTTTCTCTCACAAATTTTTCTTTGCCTCTTTAACTAGTCTGAGTAAACTAAACTATACATATGTTATTTATTCAGAGAGATGACAGAAGCAGCTTTAAAAAAAAAAAAAAAGATGACATGAAACAGAAGTTGAGGTATTTCTTTCTATGTTTTCTCGTCAAAGACAAGCAAAAGAATCGAGACGAAGCAGGACATGGATGTACTGATGGATGATCACTGATGGATACGGCGGGGCAGGGATGGTGGTTTGTGGAGGAGGCGGGGGCACGTCCCTGTACTTACAGCAGACATGACCTCAAAAACACCAAACATTCACTGAAGCGTATCATCTTTGTAACTAATAGCACCTAATACTTTGTTGCTACGTAACCGTGGATACAAAGTCGCCTCCAGTCTTCACACTTGGCAGCAAACTCACAGGCAGCTGAAGAACAGCGGCAATTTCCTGCCAGATTTTCTCTGGATGCTGCCGGTCATGGTAACGCAGATGACTCATTGTACAGGCGAGTATGTTGTTGCCAGTGGTCAATCAATGGTGTCTCCATGTAGTCTGTCCACTTCGTCTATGCCAAGGCTATTGTCTTTGTGCTTGCGCTGCAGTGAGTGTATTTGCCATGATATTGTTGGGTTTGTGGTAGATTTACTGTGAAACGGGAACAATCTTAGTTTGAGGCAACAAAAGCTTCCAAGGATGAGGATGTTTTTTCACCACATGCGCTCAATGTACTTGTTTTGCAATATCGGGGAAATGCAATTAACAATTAATGTGACTTAACATTTTGCCTGGTTACAAGTTTAGTGTGTGACATTTGATGTTAATTACCATCCTCATTATTGTCTCTTGCTCCACTGAGTTGTTGTTGTGCTTGTTTGTCCTCCCTTAAAAAAAAATATCTGGTGGCATCATCCCTCAACCTTTGTGGACCTTTCTTGCCTCTTTCCACAACCCCGCCGCTGCTTTTCAAAACTTCCAGGGACATGTATTATCACTGAATCATGAGCGAAAAGCAGTCAGAGTGAAGGGGTCCTGACCTGCTGTAATGATCTGGAAGGGATAAATTCCCTCAGGTTGTCACATCCAGCCGATCCATCATCATCCTGAAGCTCTAAGGTCACAGCTATAGAATGTAGACTGTGTAATTTCAGGGCAGATCACTTGTCTTGATTATTTTCAAAGCCTAATTACTTTGTTTTTGACCAGAATAATGGCCCTGCTGATGACGAGTCCCCAGTGGGTCGCTCCAGAAAATTCACATTGACCACCTCTGCATGTATTTCACATTCATTCGTGTACTTTTGTCACTTTGTGTGTTAGCTGTTATTCTTCTCACATCCCTATGAGTCATCACTTTGATTTTGCATTGACATTGTGTTTGTGAACTATAATCAACGATTCTTTGCAAAAGGCTCAAAGCCCCATCCAGCACACCGACTGTTCTCTCTGCTACTGTCTGACAGACAGTACATAAAGTAACACATCACGCTGTCACATCACTTTCCCAGATCTCGAGGTGTCACTTTTGTGCTTGCCAAGGAACCACAACTGTCCTAAAGGCAATTTGGTAGAGAAGCATTTATGCCAAACTTGTTGTTTCACTACAGTGAAAAGCTCCGTCCACCTCCAGTCATGGCTGCTCAAAGTAAACAAAGAAAGCACAACAACAACAATAACAAAAAATCTTTCCAGCAACAACAACCATTCAGTGCAGAGAGACAATGCAGACATTTATGCAGAACTGTAAAGTTCTGAGAGTTTTAGAAGGTATGAAATCCCAAAAGGGTTATGATTTAATCTCACTGTCAAAGACACAAGTACAGGTGTTCACTGCAAAAACTATCAGGGAGCTTCATGCAGCGTTTTTTTCTCACTATGAGTCGAATAACTCAAGGTGAGATCAATAGGCGAGGCCCTTCCCGCAAACACCCCCTAAAAAGGCATTATTTATGCTGTGCTCATGCTACGACAAATGAACTCAGTGTGGGCCCATTAATGTGTAATTAGAGACAAGAACGAGCCAAATATTTAACAACACAAGTGCTCCTGCTCATTAGATCTGCTTCAATGGGATTATTAATGGTTTCCAGGTTGAAGTTGTGGTGATGAACTCAGGTGTTCAAATGTGATTAATTACATAAAGTGGTGATATTTCTTCTTCTGCTTTTTTTTAAACTGAAGGCACCTTCCAATAGACGTTCCAATAATACTATACTAATTGAATTTTGCTGGATGAAATCCAAACGACATAATGCTGTGGTGCCGACAGAGAACCAGGGCATGTGAACGTTTTATTTGGGCTGATGACTAAAGGGAGTAGAAGAGGTGTATTTCTACCTGCTGTGATTGCAGTTTTGTCTTATGTTTTACTACTACAGTCTCTGTAGTTTGCCACATGCCTTGGATAATGTGGTAATTTCATAGGTGTTGGAATGGGATTCCTCCCAAAACAGCCTCTTTTCCTTTAGAGGAAGAAGAAGAGCTGTTGTCTTCATTCTCTCAAAAAAGGATTGTGTGAGAATATTTGCAAAGGTGCTGCTCAGAGCAGAAATCTGTTTCCGTCAGTGGACCATACTACTACAGCAACTGTGCATGCGGACTGACAAATTAGCATGACTGAATTAATATATAGAAAATAAAGTCAGACTGAAAAAGTTTGCTTTTGTTCTGCTTTCACGATCAAACATGATATCTGACCCAAACGGATGGAATGGAGTTAGAACCCTGTGTTTTGCACCGACGGCAGTGGGAAAACTATTTTCGCAATTTAACTATTTCTAGTTTGGTTCGGCTGCAGCGAATCGTTCCCACGTCTTGTAATGATTAATTCATACACTGCTTGTGGGCGTCTTTCCCCAACATGGTATTTTAGGGGGTTGCTGGCTTTCACCTGGGGAGGATTCCTGCGTGTCCATCGAGTTCTCAGTGGCAGCTGATCTCATTCTGCAACATTCCCCCATAATCCCCGGCTGCGCTTCCATTTCATGCCATCTTTTCCCTCGGATTAACACGGGTGCCCCTGAGGGCTCGCGATAAGCGCATCTTCTTGGAAGAGCCCAGTCAAAGAAAAGTAGAATCAGGATACTTAAACAAAAAACAAAAAACACAAAAGTTAATGAGTTTTTTTTTCTTGTTCAACACCTCTAGAGGCAGGGGTCCCCTTAGCGCCAATGTCATTAGGAAGAAATTAAACTGGGTCTGTTGTTTTGCTGCGCTATCAATTTATATGCTTTAATTGCGCACCCGGTCTTGCTAAAACAAGGCGAGACATCGCTGCGTGTGATTCCGTTTGTGGACATTTCTCTGTCCTGTTCCCCATTATTTGCTGCTTCGCGCATTCGCAGAGAAACTCTGCTGTCTTATTCTGTAAGATGAAATTTTAAAACTAGAGCACAAACTCCGTCCCAGGAGGTGCGATACATTAGCACACACCCTTTGGCGAGGCAGGACTATGTCCTAATAGCATTTTAAAGCAGCTGTACTTGGCGATCCATCATGGCGATAGCATCGTAGTCTGTCTCCTCACACCGCCATGCACGCGCTGTCGTCACAAGCACTCATGCACCAAATAACGCGGGACGGCATGACGCGACAAAACAATATAAAACGTGCTCAGGCTCGACTTGATTACAAGTAACATATAACTTTATCGTGGTGTTTTATCAGCCCGCTGTGAAATTGGAAGGAACTCCGTGCCCTCTTTGAATGGACTTTGCTGGAGATAACGTCATTCTGGGGGAATCTGTCCTACTTCTTTTAAACACTACTCATGTCCCTAAAACTAGTATATGGGATAAAACAGACCCTACTACGTATCTGGAAACATGTCTTTACATTTTTATCCACTGAATCACTATTTCGGGCTCAGGCTTCACAGCAAGAAGGATCCTGGTTGGATAGCCGAAGGTCTTTCTGTGTGGCGTGTGCATACTGTGTCTGCATGGGTTCTCTCCAGGTACTCTGGCTTCCTCTCTGCTCCAGAATATGAATGGAAATAAACTTAGTATTGTTATTCAGGTCTTTCCAGAGAAGATGAAGGATGTACTTGCACACAGGTGACGAAACGTGACAGGTCAGAAAGGTGCCATGCTACAGTTGGACATACTGTTTTTTGGAACAGAATTTATACCTCTGCAGTTGGACTGTGTGGAAATCAGCCTTCAGAGTTCCACATGCTTACTTCCGCTCGGGACAATCTACTTTCAAAGTCTATTGAAGTGAATGAACTTGATTTGAATAGATGTGTCAGGGACAATACACCATGACAGACAGCAAAAAAATGTGACAAAAGAGATGTCACAATTTGAAAAATAGAACATTTTTTTCATCTTCCCTCTTTTTATGTATCTTCTCTTTGTTGTGTGAGGCACTTTCAAAGTCTTTCTCAGCATTTCATTTCGTTTGATAGGATGGGATGATAAAGGCCGTCAGTGTATCCTTTATTCTCACCCTGCTGCCGGCGCCGAGTGATGTTTTCATCAAAAGCTTGCTAATATTCTCATTTACTTGATGTGCATTGACGGCAAAATACATTCAAATATTTGTGAAAACAAAAACGACGGCAGGGGCGTCGAGTCGGGCTTTAAACAACGCGTCAATGTGGCAACTGCACCACACCTTCATAATTTAACCCGAGCTATGAGGATGGGCAGCGCTGACTTCAGGTGCATGCTAAAAATAGCTGTCTCTCATCGGACCGTCTCTTAAGGACGCCATTTTGTAATGCATTATGCATGTATGCAAATCCGCCACAAGAAAATGGATTACTAGAAAGGGCACCTGTGGTTCCCAGCTTAAAGACATATGCAACAAGGGAAATGAGGCGTACTCAGCTTTCATTTAGCCGACATGGCAGCTGTATGGAGAGGTGGAGAAACACTCTCCCAGGCAGTTGTAATTCAGCGTTGGTGGATGAAATCGCGAGCAGACTTGGGGGTATACGCAGGTGTAATAAGAGCACTCATCTTATGAGCAAGTCCATTTATTTAATTGCCTTTGAAATATAAATGAATGTCGGAGCTTGGCGTAGCTGCATCAGCACAGATGAATCGATAACCACCCTCAGCAAAGACAAAGCGCTAGTTTCATGAATACACGTTAAAAAAAGGGGATTTTCAGTCTTAAAAAATGGACTTGATACCGTCAATCAGTTTGAAAACCTGAGCTTCTCCTCTCTAATCATTACACAGCACTATACGTTGTTTTTTTTTCTTATACTCCTCCTATTTGCTCTCATCACTCAATGTCAAACACTCACAGTTTGTTCAATAGCGATGCTTTCTCCAGTCCCCTTT
This sequence comes from Centriscus cristatus, assembly GCA_037832705.1. Classification (NCBI taxonomy): domain Eukaryota; kingdom Metazoa; phylum Chordata; class Actinopteri; order Syngnathiformes; family Centriscidae; genus Centriscus; species Centriscus cristatus. The sequence continues at coordinate 13,122 of JBBMJM010114150.1, forward strand.
TACAGACCCAAATCACTTCAGCAACAGGTTTTCAAACAATCCAGCAGCATCAATATAAGAACGTGTTGGCTTTTCTTCATTGTAATTTACAGCACAACAAGAAAAACATGGACAAGAACACATGAACAAGCGGGCATGTTTGATCTTGGCTCCACACACACGGTGGGTAAAACTGAAAATGAGTTGTCAATCAATGTTGTGTGTCAGACACAGAAGACTATATCGATCTCTTATCTATTTTGAGAGACACTACTAAAGCTTCAGTTATACTACTGAACCCTTTGAACTTGTCCGTTACTCTATTTCGTAGTGGTGCAATTCACCACCAGAGCGCTCCCAATATCGCCTATTGGGAAATTTGTTTCGGAGATGAAAAGAGCCGCCGATGAAAGCAGCTAGCAGCTAGCAGCTAGCTATCTAACAATTAGCTGCTACATTAGTTTGTCTGAATGTAAGGTTTTACTCTTGGACAGAGCAGAGTGCGTCGCTATCACAGCCCTCTTGGTCTGTGCTGAGTCGCCTCGACGTGTCGTTAAAATTTTTTGCAGGTGGACGTCCATCCAATCTGTAGACTACGGGGGGCCCTCGGCGTAGCCGCGTACCCTACACCGTAGATACACGGAAAATTTGATGCAGTAGCATCACTCAGGATTAACACGTATCCTAAGAGTACATTTTCTTATCATATCTTATGACAGGATCCCGTGAAATGATGGTGAAGGCTTAATTCACATTTCCAATAAACCTGCAAGGGCTTCCATCTATAATGAAACAATTCTACAAACGCATCTCAATGTTTGCAGCTCGAGGGAGATGAATGGGGTCTGGCTACCTGCTGCGAAGTAATCTCTTTCCTTCCTATACAAATGCACCAAGGATCAATTTCTTTTATCCTTTCATGCTCACACAGCCTCCTATAGACGTGGAACGCAGACAGAGGCCCTGTTCGGTCAGAACAAAGATGACAAGTCTCCGTCATCCGCTCACCCCAGGTGAAATTGGGGTCTCAGTCATATGACCAAGGCTTGATTTCAAAAAAAAAAAAAGAAAAGAAAAGAATAAGAGGCAACATATGTGAAGTATGGAGACGGAGAGGGAGAGAGGGATGCAGCCAAGTGTTTGCGGGGACTAGGGTTGTTAACCTTCCTGACAGGTGTGCATTCATGCAGGACTGAAATGATTCCTTGAACTTGAGTGATTAGATTAGAAAAAAAAAAAAAAAAATCACAGTGACAGAGCACCATGTTTTCCTTTGAGGGTGGCGGGCGGTAATGTCCCAACGATGAAGACGTTTCAAGCTTCAAGCTGAACGTCAAGTAAAGCAAAGGTAGCCGAGCATAAACGGTAACGACAACGTTAGCATGAATGTAAAGCGATGCCAGGTGAGAAAATGTGATAACCAGTTCAATGAAATGTAAGTATGAAATCTGTTACATAAAGAACACATTGATTAAGGAATGGAATAGTATTTCCAGTGCTCGGTGAGTAAAATAATCAACAGTTTACACGTGAACTTCATTCACTGGTGTGTCTCTGATGAAATACCTTCATCGCTCTCTCCGTCTCCCTCCAACCTGCTGCTTCATTCTGCTCAGGATCTGTACGGTGTACGACTGCCGGCTGCCAAAGGCGTACACTTCTTAGCCCGGAAGATTCGCTCTCATCAGCGCGAGCTGCAGAGGCTGATTTCCCCTGCGTCCTCTTGCGTGTGTGATGTAGAGGACACCTACGGTATGTTTGTGAACCTTAATTAGTTGCACAGTTGCAAACTTCCTGTCCCTCTGTCAAGTCTGTATACATACGTTAACACATAAAGCCTGGGATTTACAGCAGCCGTGATAACAGGATTGGCAGCAGCACTGAAACAAAATCTCCAGGGTTGTTTCCTCCGCCAAATGAGGTTTTTGTTTGTCTGATAGGAACTTTACGCAAAAGAAGAGGCTATGATAGATGGATGTATGCATGCATGTAAGTATTATCCTGCACTGAGTACACTTAATTTTGAATTTACAGTTTTTTAATTGTAATTTCTTTTTTAATTCAATTTTACTTTTATTTTTTCTCAGGTCTATTGAGGCAGCTGTTTATCTTATCTTATCTCATATTATCTTATGAAATGCTGAAGGTGATTTGACATGTGTGTCACAGGTGACAATTAAAAAAAAAAAAAGACTATGGTGGATCATCGTGGAGGTATGGGGATGGGGGCGGGGGCTTCCAAATGCATCTATGTCCCCATCACATTTCAAACCATGTGTGGATACACATATCGGGGGGCTGTGCGGCGTCATCCTCATTTCCAGCACAAGGACTGCTCAATTAAACAGGAATACATCCGAAGCTCAGACTATGATGTACGGTTTGGAGACACTAGCGATAGGCAGAAGACAGGAGACAGAGCTGGAGGTGGCAGAGTTAAAGATG
>JBBMJM010114202.1:0-15536 GCA_037832705.1 Centriscus cristatus
TTATTATTTTTTTTTTTTTTTTTTTTTTTTTTTTGTGAAATCCATCTTGAATGAAAACCTGGTAAACATATTTAGTTTTTTAGGAGGGGTGGTCCAACGGCATCAAATAAATAGTGCAGAAAATCTACAACTCTTGAATACAACACACGTGCGCACGCAAACACACAGGACTTGGTTCTGTTATCTGGCATTCTGATTTGAACTGATTGACTTTACAGTTTGCAGAATCATTAAGACGTACTGTAGACTGGCCTTGTTTCCAGACAGTTACAAATGCCTGCAGCATTGTCCTTGGAATGACCTTCATCCACATCAAACTCCGCCTGTCTCACCTGAAGTAGGCCAGTGAGTCGTCCCAGGCTGGGAATTCGGTGAAAGCAGCGATGACCCATGTAGGCCGGTGGAGAGAGAGACAGAGCTTGCTTTTGTTGGTCCCAGATTGCTTTCTCCAGTTTGGTCAGTATCTCTGTATGAGAGCGAAGCCTCTACCTACCTACCCGTCTCTTCTGTCACTCTGTGCAGTCCGGCAGTTAATGTCTGTCTGCAGAAAAATGGGTTAATCGTCACCAATCTTGTTGAAAGGATTATTTAATGTTAAATAAATGGATGATTACTTTGTTTGTTTGTTTATTTTTTTCAATGAAACGAGACAATTTGTAAAAATGTGATAACTTCAGGCAGGTCTGACATCGCTCAGGAAAAATGTAGCATGTTATTCACAGAACACCTCTGAGACCAGAGGGAAATATATGCACAACTTAATATATTCAGGAAGCCTGTTTTAAAAAGCAGGTCAGGCAGCACAGAGGAGAGATGGAACATACTGGCAGGCAGAAGACTTCATCACACAAGGACAGCTGAGCCCGCAGGATGCAAAGTGAAGCTTCATTTGAACGCTGCAACGTTCCTTTGATTGTGATCACTGTGATTACTTTGAAAACGAAAAGGGCCGAGGTGAAAGATAAATGATGTGTCACTCGCTGCCAATTGCACTTAATATTTCACATGCTCTTGTAAAATGTTAACGACCAGTTTCCACCCATTTCCAGTCCCATGAGAGTTGTGAAGTCTCTGGCATGTTGATGGTTAATGATGAAGTGGCGCTATCAGTATGTTTTGTGTGAGAGGTTTTAATGTTACAAATTGAAGTAAACTAGAAGTAGAGAGATTTGTGTGCATGTTAAGACTTTGGATGATGTCACGGCTGGATCGAGGTTGGCACTGTTGATTTTCTTGTCAGCTGACTGACGAGTGTGAAACAGACTGATGTGGATGTGACTTGTTATATTTCTTATATTTCTGTTGAATCGATCAGCTCTTGAATTGACGACAGAACCATTCTGATGAGGGGAAAACATGATTTTGACACTGAAAGGTCTGTGATTTATTCAAGGGTCACTGTGATATTTGAAAAGACCATTCTGACCCACAGGATAATGTTTTTATTGCATGACTGGGTTGCAGAGGGATGACGTAAGCTTTAAAGAATCACTGAAGTACAAACACCAAAAACAGCCCGTGGCAGTTTCAACTCACCGCATCTGCAGCATCTACAGTAATAAACAACATTGTTTCCCAGATCACAAACAGTGTGTGGTATGTCTTAAAACGTCTATGAATGCATGACATTCTTCTTTTTGTCCATCTGATCCGTCTAGATGCGTGCACACAAAGAGCAGCGTGACTTCGAAACAAGGACATACCAACCATGTGTTCACTTTATCAAATGTAAACCATGAAAATACAGTTGGGTCACAATCCCTGTGATGATCTGCTGTGAATTACTTTATAGTACACTTTATGTCAGTTATATATAATATATTACAAGAAGGTTCTACCACCACAGGTCTTCTCCGCCGCTGCTCCGGGTGCTCGCCCTCTCAAGCCCCCGCAACCTCATCATCTCCAAAACACTTCTGGCATAGGCATCCCTCAGGTTTAGGCCCCCCTCGACTCCCCCTTCACCGGAATTTCCCACTGAGCCCCTTGCAAGTCTCTTTATCATCTCCCCATGGCGTGTCGCCGCCTCCTTCATCTTCAGGGTGAAGTAGCAGGCAGAGAACCGGTCGTTGATGATGGCAATGGGAAGCGCCAGGATTAGGATTCCAGAGAGGATGCAGAGGAAGGCCAGGACCTTCCCCACCGCTGTGTCTGGTCGTACGTCACCGTAGCCCACTGTGGTCATGGAGGTGGTCGCCCACCACCAAGAAGCTGGCACGCTGGTGAAGGTGGTGCCGGGGATGTGGTGCTCCAAAGCAAAGACTACTGTGGCAAAGATGGAGATGCCGACACCAAGAAAAAGCAGCAGGAGGCCAACTTCTTCATAGCACTGAGCGATGGTCATACCCAGAGACTTGAGGCCTGGACAGAGAGAGCACAGAGGTTTGTCCTCAACCCACTAACCACTGTCTCTTTCTTTCAAAAAATAAGCATCAATTGATCATCGGGTTAACTCTTGTTGGTCTAAGGCTGGCGACTTTCCTGAGAGAGTCATATGTAACCAGCGGTCCCAAAGAAGGATCGCTTGTCTCCATGTAAAACCCATGATTACTCTTCAGTTATGCTTCACTCACAATGTGTGGTCATGTCATTGGCTCCTTATGGCTCCTTATGACTGAGTTTGGACTGACACTCCTCAGTGGGGAGGATATGAAGAAATAAAGAGAAGCAAGATGTGTAAACAATGTGGAAATGCACCCACAATGTGAGCCACTAACGGGGACAAACTTCATACACTGGAATCACTCGTCACATCTCAATTGTCCTCAGGGAGAAAATGTGTGTGTTTTGGTGTTGAGTCTACAGTTTTCTGTCGCAGCTCTTTGTCATTCTCAAAGGTTAAAAGGTTATTAAAGCACAGTGGTGCTGTTTGGGATTTCAGGATATTCAGGGAAAAAAGGCTATTACTAGTAAAAATATATAAATAGAATATAAATACTTCAAGGGAAGAGGTGAAAAGCATGAATGAACCTTCCTTCGTCTTTGAAACACATGTTCTAGTGGCAGCAGTGCTGCAGCCTCCATGAATGAACAACATATTTGTGACCTGACTGTGCTTTAACTGCTTTCTGATTCAATATTTGCTGTTGCCCTCCCTTCTCTCTCATTGTCTCCTACTACCCCGTTCTCCATAATCTCATATTTTATTCATGATTTGAGTCTAGAGATCTTCACACTTCCCAAAATCACCCAGATCAAAGCACTAAAACATCCCTGTCTGATGCTTATGTGCCTGTAATCTGCTTTCCTCTCACTCTTCCAAAACACTCTCCTATCCGTTGTAATTGGCTCATTGTAAATATTGGAAACATTGGTTTTCTATGTTCCTAACCAAAACCTGTTAGTCAGGAATATCCTCAGCTAGATTCTCCTCGGTTCTAGTACCAGAAATGTACATCTTCATTACAATTCAGTTCCCCCTGGACGTGAAGTGTACTCTTTGCCGCTAGTGGACTTGTGCTTGTTCAGTTTGTGTCTTACTGTCTACAGGGTAATTTTTTGAGCGTATCAGCCCTGTCAAACTAGCATGAGCCAAGGAAAAGAAGACCAAGAACAATTGTATTGCCATTGCCAGTTAAAATAGCAGTTGATTCTTGTGTTGATGGTTGTACTTGGGACGTCACATTTTAGCATCGGGCCCGGTGTCTGGACCGTCTAGGTCCTATCAATGATGGATACACCAAAAAGCAGAGTCCAGAATAGATGCTCGTACAGTGCAGTGGGAAAGTGACATTCGAGACACTCGTTTTGTGCCATTCATCGTTTATGTTGTTTGGAAGCATTGAGATAGAATTAGCAGCATTAGCGTTACTAGCAATTTATGCCTTAATAGCTGAGTGAAATATGCACAACACCGATTGTGAAAGGAAAATAATAAAAAAGGTCGTTAACACACACACACACACCCTGCAAGACAGTTCTTGCAACAGTTTGCAGGATTCGTTTCTGACAGTTTAAAGGGAAGACTGCTTTAAAAGCAGCATCTCTAGCTCATTTTGTTCTGGATTGACAACGTGGTCTTCAGTAACATGGCCTCTTGACTGGCAGTCCCACTTTATTAGTACCAGTAATAACAGTGTACACATCCTTAGAATACCAGAGTCTAAACAATACGATTTAACCCTCCATGTCACGACTTGAAGTATATCACTTGTAAATCGCTTTCACCTTCCGATGTCATAAACTAAATCAGATGGTCTGAAATACACATCTCGTTGTGTGTCAATATGAATTTTATAACAAGTTGTTTTCTTTAGGTTCTTTACCTGTCGAGTGGCGTCCAAGCTTCAGCATGCGGAGCGACCTGAGGAGTCGGAGGACCTGCACCACTCGGCCCATGTTCTCAAGTTCGGTGGTTCCTCCATGGAGGCTCTCCACAGTGATTGTCACATAGAATGGCAGGATAGCCAACAGGTCAATGACGTTTGGTATGCTCCGACTGAACCGGCATTTGTCCCTCACGCAGAGGAAGCGCAGCACGAGCTCACCTGTGAACCACACCACACACACATACTCCACTGCGTCCAACAGCGATGGTGCACTGATGCCAACCACATCGAAGTCCTCCCCCAGGTCCAGTGAGATGAGCACCATGTTGATGACGGACGCCACTACAAAGAAGACCGACAGGGAGCCAAAGGTGCGAGCCGCATGCGAAGATTCCGGTTTCTCCAAAAGGTCCCATAGGTGCTGACGGAGAGCCGGGCATGCAGCACCCCCAAAATCCTCATCGCTGTCATCAGCTTCGAAATCTTTCTGCACATCAAGAGTTTCCTTTTGTTCCTTCCGGCGATAGAAACGCTCCCGACAGCAGGGGTTGAGTCGAAGCTCGTCGATGCCCCAGTACTCGATCTCTTGCAGAAAGGAGAGCTCACACAGCTCCTCTCTGACGTGCAGGTGACCTGTCCGGTAGTAGTTCATCACGTACCTGTCAGGAGAAACACAGGAAACAGAACACATGCAAAGTAGTTATTAACTCTACGAACACATCTAAACACAGCATGTACTAGGTCGTGTCATTCTGGAACATAGTGGACTTCACTGGCTGCAGGAGGGGAAATATACAAGTGTTGTCACAAAGATGCCACACCTCAGCAGGAAGGAACCACTGTGTGAGTGGGTAGGGTCCCACCCATGTTGAGGCCCACCAGCTGACTCTTGTTGGTTGATGGATTAAAAACCAAAACACCCACACTGATGTAGTTCAGCCTGGTTCATTTCAATTGTCTCTCACACACAGCAGTAATGACTAAACATTGGTCCCAAAGAGGAGTGTAGTGTGGATTCTTCAGAACTGACATGGGGGGGAGATGTCACTGGAACCTGGAGCACATGTTCTACTACACTGTTTCCACTCCCAGCAGCTGACGGGGTGGAACCAGGTGGCCCAGGTAAACAGACGCTGTCCTTGGTGCTGAATCCTCCAAACAGGTCTTTATGCAGAGTTTTAGCAAGGACCTTGAAGGATACATTTATTTAGTATATTTGAGTGGTTCATTTGAGGAACTTTGAATCAGGCTCCTTATTTAATGAATGTTGTAAGTATAGTGGAGCTGCTCAGCCTCATACGGTATCAGGAGAAAGAAATTCATCACAAACCACCTACTGGAAGGTCTGGGAGCTGCGGTCAAAGAAGAACTCGTTCTCGAGCACGTCAGCGTCATCACAGAGCTCCAGCGCGGAGTCGCGGCTGCAACAGGCTAGTTTGCCCAGCCGGGTCTCTGGGTAGGACTCCAGCAGATCCTGTGACAGAACGTATCGGCTTCCACCTACGTTGATGATGAAGAAATCCAAGGTGCCACAAGATGATGTTGTATTGCTAAAAAAAACAGTGGAGTCCAGCGATACTGGGGAGGTGCTGAGGTGGCTCATGGTGCAGAGGGTGGGAGAGCTGTTGAGGGAGTAAAGAATCACTATCAAAGACACGGAATTAGTTTCAAGCACTCACCATTTGTTTCTTTTACATTTAAACGCACCCTAGCAGAAACTATCTATATGTCAGCTGTTCTTCACACATATGGAAACAAATATCTTCTGTGTTAAGTTCATTATTGTCTCATTGTTTCTTCTGTTTAAACACTCGTCCGTGAACCATGGACCCTGAAGATTGGAGACATTGATCTTATCTACAAACATCATGTTGTCATAAGTGCCTGCATATTGTTGATCAGAGCATTTGTCATCTGCTTCCCATTGTCATCTAGTTACAGACAGCATTCAGTGGGCTTTTAGTCACCAGAAGATCATCTTTGTAGGTGCTGCCGTCGGTAGGAAATCATACAACTGCAGTGCATGCTAGGGCGCTCAGTGAAGTAGGAGAGACAGAAATCCTGGACTGCATTTTTCCGAATATATCCTCACATTTCCTCCCCCTAGACGTCACAAGAAAAACGCACTGAGCGTGAAAACGCTGAGACTTCAAACAGTGCAGAACACAAAAGAAATGAAGGAGCCTCTGGTGGTGTCCTACTTGCAGTGGTGTCTGTCTGCTGCCATGTTTAAATATTTCAACCCGTTTTCCTGATTAATCCATCTAATACTAGTATTTCTTTGATCACTCATTCCCTTCTGGCAGCTTCTTCTCATGTCTAACACTGGCAACATCTGAGAGGCAGTGGTACAATGGGGACCAAGTTCTGGGACCTTCAGCTCAGGCACAGTAAACAAGGTGCAGCTGAAGTCCTTGTCTAAAATGTCAAGAATGATGCATTTTCAATTCTCAGCAAACCTCCTTAGACCCTGAATTTGATGGAGTCGTCATCATTGATCACTAGTGATTTCATGATTAATTGTATCAATTATATTTGTATGGTTATTGAATAATCGTTAACACTAATGTAGGAATATTATTGTGATTATCATTAGTAATAATAGTAGCTCTCAATTAAATTGATGTTAATTACATCCTCCCTACATTGTGTAAACATTTATATCATCAGTCATGTTTAAAATTAAAATTTTACCTGTTTGTAATTTTACCGAACAACCGTGGACATTGTTGTAATCCTAGCGTGAATCTTTCCTGGTTGACTGCAGAGACTCTTAGGACATTTAATCCAGAGCAAATTAAACATTTCTGGAAACGATAACATGAAGACAAAGTAGGAGAACAAACTTACTCATCTGTTAAATACAGGATGAAGTCCTGGTGTCGGATCAGATGCACAACATCAGCAGCTGGAGCCTGTGAGCTGTCTGACACAGGCAGTGTAAAACAGTGAGTTGGAGGTATGGGGACTGATTAATGACACACCGAGCTGGGGGGGAGGAGCCATGAGAGATGAATGAATGGATTTGTTTGTTACCCTTGTCAAACAGACATTGTGTCTTTCTTTATGTAGCATTGCATTCTGCATAGAGAAAGACACAATGTCTATTACACAGCCAAACCAAAAAAGAAACTCACTCTCGTCTCCTTTGTGGAATTAGATAATCTGGCGTACTGTCAGCTATAGCTCAATCATTGTTGGTTTGTGGACAAGCTCATCTTGTTGAGGTTAGTCAACTGCCTATCAAACTTGAGTGATTAACCTGAGCAAGATATGAAGACCTGGGTGACAGAGAATCCACACTTTCCAGAAGAGAACTGGTAACTGTTGGTTTAACATGTAGGGTTCATATTTCATTCACTCCTTTCATTTCTCAGCCAATATCACATTCATAGAAACACTGATTCACTCAGGTGTGTCAGGTGATCATAGAAAGGCTGACAGTAGTCATACAAGCAACCTGTGTGTTTCTGGTTGTTAATCAATGTATACTTTAGTCACAAAAATAAACATACTTTGTATTCAGGTAAATTGTCTTTTTTGACGCTGTTTGTTGTAGCGTGAATTAGCCTCCATACAGGACTGGAGGATCTGTTCATTGGAGATGAGGTTCCTCTGCAACAAACTGTTTTTATTCAATCATCCTGCATGAACATTTAAAAGCAGTTCCAGTTCTGCTTCAAACATCCCTGCATGCACAGTGCCACCATGTGTTCATAAACTGTAGTTAAATTGATAAAATTAGGATATTGTGCTGGGATTGTTGGGTCATATCAGCTTTTCATTGTTGTTTACAGAGAACAGGGAACGGTGGAAGACGATGATTCGCTGTGGCAACCCCTGAAGAAGGAAAAAGCCAAAAGGAGAAGAAGATTGTTGTTTTGCTCTTCATAAATGCAGGGAACATAGAAAAAGAATTGTAAACAATGTAAGTGACTTTAGAAACGTAGTGAGGAGGGAGAACATTTTCAGTTTTTACAGACATATTGTGTAGAAAGAAAATTTCACAAGCGAGTCTATGTATAAGCCTCACACAGACATCAAGGAAGGATTATTGGCAGGAAGAACTAACATAGACGTGCTGTACAGTGGAAACATGACACATTGATTGGAGGTTGTTCTGACCCGCAGACCTCTGAGGGCATCCACAGTGGCTCTGCACGTCTCCAGCAGCAATTACAGCAACGTCCAGATGTGAACCTGTCTGAATGAACCTGCTGCTGCCTGAAGTCTCATTACTCATCACAGATATATCGAAGGAACATTTTACACTAGTGTCTATCTGCAGCATGAATTATAATCAGCCATTTGCATAACCTGATGCTGTGCAAGACTTCTAAATGTACATTATACATTTTTGTTTAACATCACTGTACTGCACAGCTGGTTCTGTTCAGACCTGATGAGTAGTACAAACCCCTCATGAGCACTTTACTTTTTAGCTTGTTATTTGTTTCGTTTCATCATCAAGGCTCATTTTAATCGAAATGGATCCATAACACTGTTCTAATCTAGACGATGGTGACAATATAAAACTGTTCCGGTAGAGGGCGGAGATGCTGAACCATGTCAGGTCAACGAAGAAGAAGGCCTTACGTCATCAATCTTACATCCAATCAGAGAGTTGGCCGCCGCCGAAGCCCCGCCCTCCTGAGAAACCGCCATCACGAAATCAAAAACAAGACAGTGACAGTTTCTCCGGCTCACAACACGGTAAAGTTCAGCACCTTGTTGAGCAACGTCAGAGTTTGAGAGTCTGTGTATTCAGCGTGTTAATATGGACTTACAGTTCCGAACTGTCCGTGTCACCCGTTCTGTCTGATTACCGCCACTAACATTATTTACGCTAATGTTAGCAGGCAGCGGCTAGCTGCATGGAGCTGACCAGCGTGAAACGTTTGCGACTCCAAAACTCCCTTTTCAGACACACGACAAGAGATAACTCGGCCGAAGTCACAGGAGTTAAGTAAATAAATGAACTTTATACCAGATACAACAGTAGACACACAAAGGGAACTGTGACTTGAACGTCAAATTATAGACCGCGAGATCGTACAAACATGTATTGTGAATGATAAAGAATCACATCGCTCCTGGATATTATAGTTGTCGAATAACAGCAAACAATTTGTCGAATGTGATCATACACGCATGTTCACTTGTGATCGATTCCGAAACGCAACTTCAGTCTGTTGATGAACAATTAGTTAATGGCAGTTAATTTCAGGCTAAAAGTGCAAGAGAATCCGTCCAAATCACGAATTACCCTTTAGCATTCTGTGGTTTCTGTGATAATAGAAAATGTGTTCTCTTTAATGGAATTCAAACTGAAGTCGGAATTGTGTTAGCGATCCCGCCTTATAACATTTAATAAAGTGAAGATCTGTTTTCTTCCGTTTTGTTTCCTGTAGCACACCAAGAAGCCTCTGCATATGCAGGCAGCCGACTACTATCTTCACTAAGGTGAGTTGTGTTGGGTGATCAAATGAGACTTTACTGTCTTAAAACTGACTTGTTTCTGGTGGTAGCCCAGCTCATGTTCAGCTCATTTGAAAATGTTACATTTCTTTTATGGTCCTATAAAGACAAGAAGTTCCGGACACACCATTTTTCTAATAATAAATGTGTTTTCAGACACCCAAGGGCAAGCAGATATGGGTGACGTGGCAGAGGAAGCGATTAACAAGTCTGCTGTCTCAGAGGAAGAGAAGGACGACCAACACGAGGTGTCACAGGCAGTTCAATCAAATCCTGACAAATCTTTCTCAAATACACCAGGTAAACTGTTTAGTTCAAGTATCAAGTTATAAACTGAGTAAATGCTGAATCATGTGTTTGACATTGCCTTGCTTCTGTGCGGCTTCTGCTGCTGTTAAACTAATTTGAGCCATTGTGTCGTCTCAGCTGCAGGTGAAATTGTTGAGGGCAAACGTGCAAAGAAGACTGTTGAACGGCTCGATTTCCAGGCACGGAAACAGAGAGAGCTGAAGATTGGAGATGGTGAGTTCAGGTTAAGTCACTGGATAGCTGCAGATGTTCCGCTGCTGGTCATAAAAAAGTTAATGTAAATAATACCGATGTATCATCATTGTAATTGTTAATAACCGTTCAGCCTGCTCAGCGTTTGTTTGCCACATATCCTCCATTGTGTGATGTCTCTGCGGGCTAAGTTCTCCTCAGAGAGTGTTGCTTCATCTGAGATGAGATCAGTGCTTTGTTGGATCCTGCTGCACCTCGTGACAGATTGTTCACTGTTCTTTCACGTCATTTGACACCACTGCATAAATTGTAGTTTTAAAGAAACATGAATTACAACAATATACAATATATGTAGTATTTTTTGTGTGTGTGTGTGTTTGTAGTATTATTATATATACAATTTTTTGTAATTTCAGGTAGTGGGGATAAACTGGGCGACATTCCACGTACCAGCTTCCAGATAACCAAAATGAAGACGACTGATCTGAAACCTCTGCACGCCATCTTGTTTGACCGACCCGGAAAGGTGCAGACATTTGAAGGGATCAGACGCTGATCCAAGAGACTGTATGACACCAGTGTAGAGCTGACGGGATGATGAAACCTCATAACGCTCACTTGACTGTTTGAAACATGTCGAAACACAAATGTAGTAGAAGGTGAAATGTTCTGTGTCACCTGTGTCTTTTCCATTGAGCTGTGTCAGGCCTGTGTCCAAGCTAACTCTGGTTCTCAAAGTGACACTGTGTTTCATCTGGTCACCATGGAGATGCATTCCTTTTGTCTCTGACTGCCGTCAGCCGTGAGGCGGAATACAGTGACGATCGTGATGCCAGTGTGTTTGCTCTCTCATCAGATTTCTATGATAAAGAGGAACCTGCGGCTGTTTAATGGTTTTGCTTTTGACGTGAACAGCGAGCAGTACGGCAAAAAGAGGGATAAAATTCTCAAGTACGTTTGTGTGCACGTGTTTCCTCAGGAGGTCATTATTTGTTACTATTTGTTAAAAGCAGGGCAAGCAAATGATGACCTTCCCACATTTCTTTCTTTGATGCAGGAGTTCAAACTTCCCCAACTCCAAACTGAAAGTTGTCTGTGGCATACTGGACCTGGAGAAGAAAGGGACACACTCTGACTTGGTCGACAGGATCCTGACTTTCCTCACTTCGCCCAAAAGCAGTGGGAAGGTGAGCAGTGACTACCAGCTGTAATTCATCACCTCATCGTACTCATTTTCATTTCCCAGATGTTTCCCAAGTCTTATTCAAGCAGATGTTTAGAAGGCCTAAACATTTGAAGATGTCAATATATTTATAAGTATTATCGGTGTTATTCAATTTGAAATTAAGCCAAACCCCAGAGTTCCAGCTGATGTACAAACGTGAGAGTCTGAGACTCTGTTTATAGGAGGTTTGGGTTACACACAACACCAGCAGACACTGAGCATACCGCCAGCGGCAGCTCATGCACTTCGAGTGCAAGAACCTGGCTTCGGCCTCTAGGGGGCGTCAACATGTACACTCAGATGTCTGCGCTCTTGTACAGACTGATATAAAAGGGACGTTTCTGCAGTGAACTAATGTATCAACAGTATAAAATGCGACATTAATGGCGAGAGGGTCTCGGGTTCAGTTCCTGCCCTGGGCTCTTTCTGTGTGGAGTTTGGTTGCTCTCCCCATGTCTGTGTGTCCTCCTGCCTCCCCCCACCTCCAGAATCATGCTAAGGTTAATCGGTCACACTGAATTGCCCGTGTGTGTAAATGTTTGTCAGTCCTTCATGTGGGCCACTGATGAGCTGGTGACTCAACAACTGTGACCCGTAACCGGAGCAAGTGGGACGACATGAATGAATACATGAATAAAATCAGAAAAGCTTTTATTGGCAGGTATGTACGTACCAAGAATCTGTCTTGGTGTATGGTGCTACGTTTAACATAAAATGAAGATAATAACACAACTTGAGTATACGCACTGCACAAAAAAATAAAGATAAAAATAGAATAAATTAAGGTAGAATAAAGCTTGAAATTAAATCAAAAGAATCCTAGAATAATTACAGCACTAAATAGAATGTGGGAGAAGAAAAAGGAAAATCAGTCAGCAGTTCAAACATGTCTTTGTTTCAGCGGCTGCCTGTGAAGAAAAAGAAGAAATCAAAGAAAAAGCTCTCAGGCAACGACTCGAACACCAAAGCCAACAAGAAGAGCAAACCCAAACCCAAGAGCTCCTCCCCCAAGAAGACCAAGTCAGGAAGCAAGTCCAAAGCCATTGTCATGGACTCCAGCAGTGACGAGGACGAAGACGAGAAGAAGGCAGCGTCAGGTGATGTGGAGGGTTCAGATGAGGAGCCGTCGAAAAAAGGAACGGAACAGCCGAGCACGTCGGAGGAGTCAGCGGGCGAGGAAAAAGAAGGCGAAGGTGACAAGGTGCCAGAATTGGGGTTTTTTGTTTCCACTTTGCAAAGATAAAATCTACTTGTCTGTGTCATAACAACATGTCTGCTCATTCTGATTCGCAAACTCTTCAGTCCCCCAAGTCAAAGACAGTCCAGCCGAAAGCTGCACCCAAGAAATCCCCACCAGTAAAGCGGCAGAGACCCCCCTCCAAGAAGATGGTTCCTCCGAAGAAGCGAGCGAAGAGGGACGTTTCAGACGAGGAGTCCGCCGACGACGACAGCAATGACGACGAGAAGGTTAAACATGAAATGGCACGCAGCTCAGGAAGATGTGTGACGAGACGTGGCTCACGCGCTTTTCATGCTCCGCAGCCGACGAAGACGAAATCCGCCCACGTCGCCAAAAGCAAGAAGGCCGACAGCAGCAGCAACAGCAGAAACAACACAAACACAGGTGAAGTGGCTGACGCCATCATGAGACACCCCCAGAAAGGATCGTCTCCCTCCAGCAGCGGCTCGTTGAACAATGAAAACTGCGCTCTGACTTACTCCTCGTCGTGTCCGTCCCTCCTCCTTGCAGCAGACGACAGCTCTGACGATGAGCCGCTCATCAACATGATCAAGAAGGCGCCGACTGACGACCAGCTGAAGGAGACTGTCCAGAGTCTGTTGGAGGAGGCGGACCTGAAGGAGATGACCATGAAAAAGATCTGCCAGCGGGTGAGACTCACCTGCAACACGATTGGTGTGTGATCGTCAGGTTTGAAACCTATGTCTTAACGTGATATCGCAACCTATTGCTTTTCAGGTGTTCGACACGTTTCCAGATCACGACTTGACGAGCAGGAAGGACTTCATCAAACAGACAGTGAAGTCTGTGAGTCACACACACACACACACACACACACACACACACACACACACACACACACACACCAGCTCGTCTCGTCATCGTGTTTTGTATTTTCTGTTCACAGCTCATCACATGAAAACCACCGTGGGCATGAAACATAGAAGGGAAACCTGCCGTTTCATATTTTAGTTGTTTTCTAGTATTTTTAAATCACGTGCTTTTCAGACTTTGTGAGAGAAGCATTTGAAGAACATAAAGAAAACAAACATGCATGATTTTTTTCTGTACATATGTTTGTTTTTTTATGGACATTCAAACATTTAATTTGAATGTAGCAAACATTCCTTTGTCCTTGACACCTGTTAAATAAAGCTTTCAACTAATCTGTCAGTGTTTACTGTGAGAGACCCTTCAACCAGTTGGACGTACCATCACCCTCTTCCAACCCAGTGCTGACTTCATCTAAGGACGTCGGATGAAAAACTTCTATGCATTATGGAATAACCCAGCTGGATGTATCCAGGAGGTTCACAGCAGACTAAACAGGTCTGGGATGTTAACTAGGTGAGGAAGAATGGAGGAGAATAATATCCAATACATCGATTCTATTTTACACCCTCTACACTCCAGGATGGGTTTATCGCTGATCATCTCGGCTCAAAATGTGGAAAGACAAGGACTTTCCGATAGTGATAATGATAGTGTGAATACATAGACTTTGTAGTTACAAAGGTCAGAGCAGAGCTGAATATGCTCGAGAAAATGAACAATGACGGAGGGGCAGAGGGAAGGCTTGTGGAAACAACAGGGTATGAACGGAGGAAATGTGACTAAATATTTGTTCTCTGCATGTTTTTAATATGAAGGTGTGAATTACTCCATTTGACATTTACTGGATGCAGTATATCTGATGTGTATACACACTGTTGCCCCATGTGGAAAATGAAAAAGAACATTAACAACTGACAAACTCAATATCTGTAGTCTGTAATGTACATTGTGAGTAAATTTCACAAAATGTACCACTGTTATGATCAGTCTTAATAATTCTTCAGAGGGATACATTTTATTCTTTGTTTTAATTTGGTTCTTTTGCTTTGGGCAGAATGGGAAAGTTGATAACTTTTTAAAAATATTTTTATGACATTTATTCTGTAATGTCATTATGAAACATCTTATAGTGTAGTTATCCAATTATCGTAGATCGACAGTGGGGCTAAATGTGGGTTTAAACTTTTTGTTATAAACAGAAATTCCCGGGGATTTCTCATGTTCCGTGCGTGTGTTCCTCTTCGACCGGAAGGTGGCGACAGAAATACGAAGAAGACATTCCGGAAGCGGAAGTTGATTAGTGTCCTGCCGGATTGGTGCGTTGTGTTGAGTAGTAAAGACGAGTTTGTGTCTTCCTGTCGGACTCGGAGTCCATCCGGCTGTGGCGGAGGTCTGGAACCTGTTGGAATGACGAACCGTCAAGTCTGAGGCCGAAATACGAAGACGAGGCGTGGGTGAGTTCGATGAGCTCAACGTAGTTCTGGGGGTCCTGTTGATCCACAGGAACCGGGACAACCTGGAAGATCCGCGCGACTTCATGACGTCTGACAGGAGGGTGAACACAGGGTGAAAGGAGAATTCGAATCAATTTAAATAACTTAAGTAAGTTCTTTATTGCAGGTGTATGACTTTTATGTCAAATAAAAACAGTTTGCAGTAACAAAAAAAAAAAGATGGACGAAGGGTTTAAGAAATACTAGTCTGAAAGCAGATAAACATGTTTGACAGGTGTGTTTGTGTGCGTGCGCGCGCGTACAGGATGTCCTCCTCCACACCCCTCCTGCTACAGGACTGTTCCCCTGTGTTCCGTTTACTTTCCCCTTATGTTTGAGCTGTCACACACGATTCATATAACTTTACGTTTGTAAACAATCTTGTACAAAGAACATGGTGTTGTGCACCATGTGTGCACATTTATTTGTGTGTGTGTGTGTGTGTGTGTGTGTGTGTGTGTGTGTGTGTGTGTGTGTGTGTGTGTGTGTGTGTGTGT